>JALPQI010001199.1:0-138651 GCA_025490895.1 Thaumatotibia leucotreta | reverse complement strand
ATTTCGCGAAGCATTTGATAGAGAGTGGCCATAGTTTATCTGAGAACCACTCTTTTAATGTTCTGCACGTTTGTGATAAAGGTTTACGTTTGAACGTTCTGGAACAATTGGAAATAGTTAGGTACAACGGTAGAGGTGTAATTATTAACGAGCAGCTGAATGTTGCGTCATCGCCGTTATTACGAATTTTTTCCGTTGCCAGGGGGGGAGAAGGGGGTAGGGGGCGGGGTCAGGGTGAGGTTATAAATATGGCCGACCAGACAGGACAGCTCATTCTGTTGCCGGACACCAGACCGACAACATCGTCAACTCCTGATGATGCCTCGTAGAGAGGCGAAACACGTGTCGAGTATAGTGTTATTGGTGGTGGTTTGTTATAGTTATTTGCGTATTTATTTTTGCGGCGGGAGGGTGGGAAAATTAATTGCATGCAAAAAATACGCAAGTAATTATAGCGGGTTACACTAATTAGCTACACATTCTGTATCGCGGAAGAGCAAAGCAATATTGTTCATCCTTTATAAACCAAATCTGTGTATAATAAATTAATTAAAAAGCAATTACAAAATCGTACATATATATACATACATTATAACATACTACAATTACATATTATAACACACACGTGTTTATTTCTGATAAAAAAATCTAAATATAGCATGTTAACCAACGTTAATAACCTTTTAAGTTTTCCCGAGTTTTCATGCGATAGTAATCAAAAGTACATATATCTGTGTATCCAAGGTGTTTTTTATAAAGTCAAAACAGTCGTCACCATAAATTTCGACATTTTTGATCCAATGGTATAAATCGATGTATCGGGATCCCAGAGATTCTTAACAAACTGCAAAAAAGGCTGCCTATTCAATTTCCGTTTCGATATTGTCCGTTATAAAAATCGGTGGTAATCTGAAGTTCTGACTGATCTGTTCATCATAATGAAGCAGAAGTCAAATAAATTTGCAAGAAACGGTAACAATATTGAGTTACTTCGAATGTTAATCAGCTCGCCTAATTATGGTCATCTTTGTTAGGCCTGGGAAACGATAAATGATAGTTTTTATCATCAAAACACAACAATCACCTATGTGAGTGTGTATGTAAACTTTTAAAGATAAAAAACATTTGTCAGTTACCAGATGGTAAAGATGACCATAATATGATAGCGGATTTAGATAATAATCTATATCTGAAATGTCAAAGCGTTTCAAGTAATGAATTTGAGGTCAAATTTGCACAAAATGATCGGCACCTTGAATTTATTTAGTTTGAATCCGACCTTAATAAAAATCGGTATCTTAGGATCCAAGGGGGTTTTTACAAAAAGTGAGAAGCTATCACATCTAAAATTTCTAGAACTTTGATTTAATATTGATAAAAATCGATACCTACCGAGAAGATGAAAAGTTCTTCATATGGAATTTGAAGTCAAAATTGCAAAAATAATTCGCCATCATTATAGCCATCATCATATTAGTTTAATACGACCGTGATAAAAATTTATAGAACGCGGCCGAACCGCGGGTAAAAGCACCATCCGCCACACTTAAATCGGTTAAGGCAAACGCGAGATAATCGCGGGGAAAACATTAACATGCAGTGAATAGATATTAGAACGCGGGCGAAGCCGCGGGTAACTGCTAGTTTCCAATATAATTTGTAATTTCCATGCCGGCAAAGTTATACCTATGTATCATACAATAGATTGCTAACGTGCTAGTTGGATATATAGGTACTTATTATACATTATATAAATATTGTATAATAAAGGATAAATGGAAATAATTTAATTAATAATTAAAGGGTTAAGCTTCCGTTGGTTAGTTAGAACAGTGGAATGGAACTATTGAACCAAATGCCTCTTGGCTGTGTTTTTCGGGAAGTAATAGTGCATATTAAATTTGTATAAGATGTAGTCGTACACAGGTACGACTACGACTACATCTTATAATTTTCATTAGATTTTTTAAAGAAAAATAAATTAAACTGTTAATATTTGTGTTACGTACCGCGTAAGTATGTCAGTATCGTTTTCTGCCACAATTGACTGGTCTGCTCAGACCGGATGATGTCCCGTAGGGGCACGTACTCCAACACGGCGCGCCAGCAGTCCTCGTTAAGGTAATCCAGAACCGTCCTTTCAGTGTTCGTGTCTGCTTCTGACATCTGCAACTCCCGCCATCAGCTGCTTCAGGGGATTGCCCCCCTGTATCCCCACCCAGAGGGAGACCGCGATCAGCGAGCCCAGCCGCGAGAGCTAGTCCCCCCAAGTGACCCATAAGGTACGCCACCAAGCCGCAGAATGGCCACCAGGCAACTAAGCCGCCGACTGGCCACCCACCACCACGCCACTGACTGGCCAACTTGAGCCCACCACGCCAAGAAGGCCAACAGTGGCGCGAACGCAGACAGAAGAAACGCAGCATTAGCTGTGAGAAAGCCCAGGCCGTTGTCACGGTCTGCGATAAGAAACAGCCAAAAAGGGCCTCGCCCTGCAATGGCAGCCTCCACACCGCACGAACAGGTGTGACGAGATGACACGTACGTTCTGTTCTGACATCTGTATATTCATAAGCTTATGTAACAATACCTCCAATATTCATTTGAAGTATAAAAAAATCGAATATCATCACGAATACCGACAGAAAAGAAGAGTAGGCCGGAATTAAACCTGTGAGTTCATACGCAAGTTGCAGGGATGGAGCTATATTAAGGAATAGCGATGTAACGAATATTCGCATTCGCATTCGCGAATATTCGCATGTTTTAAAATATTCGCATTCGTATTCGCATTCGCAAAAAATTGACGCGAATATTGCGAATATTTTTATCTAATTATTTCGTTCACTTAAGTCAAGAAGTACTACATTCTAAAGTTGACCTTAACACCTAGATATGTAGGAAAAAAAATTGCGACTCTAAAAATTGATATATTTTAACTGAATGATGAATAAAACGTTATATTTCAGTATTTTCAGTTAATAAAACACAAATGATACATATAATTAAACAAAACAGTCGTGGCGATTGCGAAGACGGTGACACCTAGTAGCTTCGGAGTCAAACTAATCGCTTAATTTTGAATTTACTTCTGAATATTAAATATTCAGTACAATAGGTATTTCTGGTAAAATGTCCCTAAATGTTACTGCTAAATACTTCTTATACCAAAGATATTGACGCAAAAGGACCTATTCTTTGCGTTTCATTGCGCCTGTGCAATATTTTTGGATTTCTAATGAATGTTCATTATTATTTTCAACTTTATTGCACAATATTGCACATACAAAAGAGTATAAATGGCGGACTTAATGCCTTTGGGCATTTTATACCAGCAATGTATGTATAGGTATGTATAATACCCAATATTCGCATTCGCATTCGCATTCGCGAATATTCCTAAACCGATATTCGTTACATCGCTATTAAGGAATGAGAGGGGAATATCACTTTCTCATTCCTTAATATAGCTCCGTCCCTACAACTTACGTAAGTACTTACAGATATTCAAAACAAATAAAATCAGGGTACGAAAAGATAGTGAGCTTGGATTTCAAATTATTATCTCCTCTCTTTGTGCACGGTGGTTGTCATTGAAGTAAGACCGGGATTACTCCAGGGTCGCGTTTTATAAAGTTACAATTTACAATTTCGCTGTTTGCCTCTCTTTCTAGCCAATAAGTGCGTGCGTTAGAGAGGCAAACAGCGAAATTGTAAATTGTAACTTTATAAAACGCGACCCAGGCCCTCCAGGGTCGCGTTTTATAAAGTTACAATTTACAATTTCGCTGTTTGCCTCTGTAACGCACGCACATATTGGCTAGAAAGCGTACCCTGATTTTATTTAATTTGAGTAAAAAAATACAAAATAACTTTCAAAGTACAGTATAAAAAAAAGAAATTGACTTACTTTTTCCAATGTAGATGCGTTGATTATAATTGGCCCTTAAAAGAAAAAAAATCAGAACTTTTTACAGTGACTAAAACGATTTCCCAAACTTTAGTTAACATCGTTTTCATCGATATCGAATCATCGATATTCACCCGTCACTACTATCACTAATATTCTGAAGGATAAATGAAGTCATCATGTCATGTCCAAATAAAACTCGAATCGATAAAAGATACAACCTAACTTTGAATAACGATACCTAAAACGAACATTAGCTTTATTATTATTACTTTCACTTACACGCAAATCGTACGAAAATAAATACATACCAAGGTAGTATTGTCCATATTGTTTTGACATTGAGACATTTTGACGTTTAAATTATGTTGTGCGTGTTGTAATAAATAATAGTATACGTACAATCAGAGACATAGATTTTTTTGTAACTTTAAAACATTGTAATGTTTCAAATGGCTTATGTAGGAATTTGATGATATAAATAAGATTTCAGTAGGAAATAATGACGATTTACTATTTTTAAATAATTTGTGGTACTCGTAAGTACCTAGTACCTACGGAAAGAGCAAAGACTACAATAGATGCCAGTTTCAGAACGGACCTGCTGCCAATTGCCTTATACAGGGTGGGCCCTGTAAGACGAGCAAAAAAAACTGTAGGTTATAGAGACACTCAGTGTCTCAACAATTATCTTCCTATGGTTTGAGGTGAAAAAAAACCCTTTTTTTGTCTCAATACATAGTCAACATGTATTTTTTTTACACTTCTAAAAAAACACTAAAATAGTACATTAAAGTTCCATAAATCTTACTTATATATATATATTACTAAAGAATTACTAAAGAATTCAAATATGGTACGAAGGACTGAACTATAATGTTACTCACTGCGTACAATACTTAATATGAAGTATAATCGAAAATTATTCCAATAAAAACAAAAATATGAATAAAAAATAATAAAACCACAACTACAACCACAACCAACACAGGTAATGAATAGGTATGTATGTAGTTCAATAGGGGAAGTACCGAAAGTACCGTTAATTTACCGAAGACCTCTACAAACAAAATAGTCCATTATATTACGGAAAAAAAGTTCACATTCGGATACCAGCACCAAATTTTAGTATGTTGTTAAATATGTCATTTTGTATCCAAAACTGCCGGGAGACACTCTCTCAAAGGTCAAGGTCACCAGTAATGACGTCATCAAAATGCCTAGTGCCTGATTTCAAAAAGCGCTTATTTGTTCCTTAACCACCCAACGTATACCATTGTGTGTGGTATCAATAGAAAGGTCATTAAATATGCTCTAACTTTGTCTTTCCTTGTTATAGCGTACATCTATAAATAAAAGAAATATCGTTGAAAGAATAAAAATATTTTTTTACTCTTTTCGTACAATGTACATTTCATCAGGAAACAAGCGGTATTAGCAAAAAATATTGTTCTACATAAATGTAGCCAAACTATTATCCTAAAATATACAGTTTAAATCATCGAAATCGGTTGAAAATAAACAAAGTTATGTCATTTTTTATATTCCGCGGCAAACGCCATACACACGACATCCGCCCGCCCGCCAGTTCGAAAATGTAAATTGCACTGCACCCAAACTATGCAATTGATTTATACTAATAAAATATGAACTAAAAGCCAATTAATTATACAAATACTAGTTGTATTAAAAATACTATTATTATTAAAATAAAATACATAATTTAAGAAAAAACCAAATTAAAAGACATAGGTACTTAGAGTAAGGTAGAAAAAAGGTAACAAATGAATAATAATAACTTCTAACTATCAATAAAATAATATTATGTATATATTTCAAGGTTTTATTCGGAACAGTAAATTCTGGAGCAAGTTCCTTCACATACACAAAGAAGAGTGCAATTTAAAACGTTTTTTACGCATACGCCACCGTGGACAAGGCACAAGTTCTTTGCAACTTGCAGTTACATCAGGAATCGTTTTCTACAACTGGAATATAGACAAATACTTTCTCTTATTTTTTCCAGCTCCAATCGCAGGGATCAATTTTCTTGTGGATAAGGCAAGGCACTTCGTCCATATCTTCGTTTGTTTGTAGAATGGTCCGCTTCAGATTTTGAGTCAGTTTCAGTGCATCTTTAGTTGGTGAGATCATAAATTAAGGTGAGATGCTTTCGATAGCTTTATATTTATATGAAAACATTCCGTCTGCCTATAATTAATTGTTATATCATTTGTAGTCTCTCCGGACATTCGTCATCCAAGTGGTGGACGGTCTTCCTCTTTCCCTCTCTCCAGTAGCCATGGACAGATATTTTATCACGACATGACTATCCGGTCGGCGAAGGACGTGACCTTACTATCTTAGCTTATTTTTACAACCTTGAAACTCCTCTTTACATGCTTGTTGTGAACTCTGGCCGTGAGCGTGAATCCTCCTGCCCATCGTAGCAGACGAATTATGCGATTAGAAGCAATCCCAGATATTTCAGCAATGGATGGATCGCTTAAAATAATAATCAAACTTACCTACAGGCAAAGTTTCTTCACACAAGCTAACAATATGAAGCACGATACTGAGCACGGAAATCGTTTTCCAGGGCAAGCAGCTTACATCAGTTTGTAACAGCAGAATTGTTTCTAAATTCAACTAATAATTTATAGTTAGCTGTAGTAAGAATAACAAGCAAATTGCTAATTTTAATCATTAGTAGGTTAATGAATATTCCGTTAGAATAACAACTGTAATATGTACATATAAAGTTAAAGTCCTCACTTCTTCCTCCGTGACTATGCTCTCGTCTTCACGCGAACAAGCCTATGCCAGAATATTATTTTACAGTTACACACAGTCGCCGCTGAAACAAATAACCACCATACGTGAGGGCGAGGGTTTTTTTAGAGGGACGGAAACATTGATGTTTAGAGTTGCTTGCCCTGGAAAGGACTTACATGCTCTCGATACACAATGATAAGATCGTTAGCTTGTTTGAAGAGACTTTGCCTCTAAGTTTGATTAATTTCTTATGCGATCCGTCCATTGCTGATATGTCTCTGATTGCTTCTCATCGCATGTAATGTTATGTTTTGGCCGGAATCGAGTGGGTTGTCGAGTATCTGGTGTGCTCATTCATCCCTTTCCCGTTGCTGGAGCTGTAGGTTAATGTCACGGCTGCGTTTCCCCATTATTTCCTTCTAGTCTCCTTGTCTTTTTGCAGAACCGTAGAATATCCCTGAGCGACCCCATTCTTTCTCTTGCAACCTATCCCTGCCAAACACATAATGCCGCTGCGTATCTACATAACGCATTCTACCACAACATGCTGACTAGTTTCGTCTCTCCCGTAATGTAAACAGGCTGCTTAATTACTTATTCCCATCACCTTAAGATGCCTGTTGAGGGTGTTGTTTCTCGAAATAATTCCGATCAACATCCTCAAGTCAATTTTTTCCAACTTCGTAAGTATCGGGTTCTCCTCACGTCATTTTAGCTTGCCTGAAAGTGTTTTCCTCTTTCCACTCTCTCTCCGCTTCTATTTCTTTCAGTTTACTCAATACTCTATCACATACATCGTATGCTAAGATAGACAGGCGTAGACACGCTCAAAGACTGCGTTCGCCACTTATGTAACGTAAGTTCAAGATTGTAAAAATAAGCTAAGATGGTAAGGTCACGTCCTTTGCCGACCGGACAGTCATGTCGTGATAAAAGTTATCTGTCCATGGCTACTGGAAAGAGGGAAAGAGGAAGACCGTCCACCACTTGGATGACGAATGTCCAGAGAGACTACAATTGATATAACAATTAATTATAGCAAGACGGAATGTTTTCATATAAAAATAAACCTAACTAAATAGCGGTAAAAACTTTATGTTCACATAATACCTTGCAAACTGTGTGGAAGCAATAAACGATTGAGTATTGAGTATTGAAACCATCTCACCAACTAAACATGCACTGAAACTGACTCAACATCTAAAGCGGACTGACTTGTGAATAGGAACTATGACAGCTTTTTTCAGACATTTAGGGAAAATTCCTTGAGATAGACACTTTTGAAAAATGTGCGTGAGAGGTGGAACCAGGATGCGTCTAAATTGTTTTAGAATGTTATTTGATATACCATCCCAAACAACTGCGGAACCGTTCTTAAGGCCCATAATAACTCTCTCTATTTCTGCTTCATTAGTGTTTAACAGCACAAATGATTTTAATGTATTGTTAGTCGTAAACGTGCTGTGGTCGGGTACAGGGGAATTTATTTTGACTGTTTCAGCCAGGTTTTTGCCTATGTTTACGAAGAAATTATTTGCACTATCTGCATCTGCTGATTGTGTAGACATAGATCGCAACAAACCGGAAGAAGATTCCCTTTGTTTTGCTGTGAATGTCGCCTGTTTAATGTACTTCCACACTAACTTTCCGTTTGTTCCTGCCTTTTGTAGTTGCTCTTTTTCGTAGCAGTTTTTAATTTTTTTAAGCAAGTTATTACAAAAATTACGGTATCTCTTGTATGACGATTGTATTATAATATTTCCTGGATTTGATTTAGTTGATTTGAGTTAGTTTTAGTTTAAAACCTTGAAATATATACATAATATTCTTTCATTGATAGTTATAAGTTATTATTATTCATTTTTTACCTTTTTTTATCTTACTCTAAGAACCTACGTCTTTTAATTTAGTTTTTTTCTTAAATTATGTTTTTTTTTTCAATAACAACAGTCTTTTTAAAACAACTACTATTTGTATATTTAATTGGCTTATAGTTCATATCTTATCAGTATATATCAATTGCATAGTTTGGGTGCAATTTACATTTTCGAACTGGTGGGCAGGCGGATGGCGAATGTATGACGTGTGCCGCGGAATATAGAAAATGACATAGCTTTCTTCATTTTCAATCGATTTCGATGATTTTAATTGTATATTTTAGAATAATGAATTGGCTACATTTCCGTAGAACAATATTTTTTTCTAATACCGCTTGTTTCCTGATGAAATGTACAGTGTACGAAAAGAGTAAAAAATATTTTTATTCTTTCAACGATATTTTTTTTATTCCTAGATGTACGCTATAACATAAAAAGACAAAGTTAGAGCATATTTAATGACCTTTCAATTGATACCACACACGATGGTGTACGTTGGGCAGTTGAGGAACAAATAAGCGCTTTTCGAAATTAGGCAGCAGCCATTTTGATGACGTCATTACTGGTGACCTTGACCTTTGAGAGAGTGTCTCCCGGCAGTTTTGGATACAGAATGACATATTTAACAACATACTAAAATTTGGTGCTGGTATCCGAATGTGAACTTTTCCCATACATAGGTTGCCGTAATATAATGGACTAAAAGTGATAAGTGAAAATACGTGAACATGTAAAGTTTAGTCTACACGTTAACATTTTAAATCTTAAATTGCCTGTTAGGGTGTTTCTATCATTTCGTGCAAATCATATGTTTGCTGAAATAAAAAATAAACTAACTCATAAATTCATTTCAAATATTTTTTATATGTTGCGTGAGGTTCTTAGGTATACTTAGCATCTAAAATTAATTCTATTATTGCAACATAAAATATATAAATAAAATATAAACATGCTAAAAACTCATTACCATCACCGGTCAGAACCTAGATTTACAAATTTGAGAGCGAATTACATAACAATTACATGTACTACTTTGATTCAACCACTCAATTTAGATGAAGTATTTATAAGGGAATGAAAGTTTAGTGGTTTAACAGTTTTAACACTGAATATTTAAATCCACTGCAGCAAAATCTTTTTGTCAAGAAAATAATTTCATTACCATATATATAGTTTGCAACAACGGAATTGGCCAGTAGGCATTGCAAATGTTATTCTATACGAAGTTCCCTCTGTCCGCGATCCCCACCTCAGTCGGCTAGTAAACAGTGAACAAGACTGACGTGTGCCATTTTTTTATGAAAAAATATATCGCGGCGGAGTTTTGGATTTGTTACAGTTTTTTTTCATTACCATTTGCACTGTTTTGATATGCTGTCTGTATTAAATTAAGTGGTTGAATCAAAGTAGTACATGTAATTGTTATGTAATTCGCTCTCAAATTTGTAAATCTAGGTTCTGACCGGTGATGGTAATGAGTTTTTAGCATGTTTATATTTTATTTATATATTTTATGTTGCAATAATAGAATTAATTTTAGATGCTAAGTATACCTAAGAACCTCACGCAACATATAAAAAATATTTGAAATGAATTTATGAGTTAGTTTATTTTTTATTTCAACAAACATATGATTTGCACGAAATGATAGAAACACCCTTTTAAGTGTTTTATTGAACTGTGAATACTTAAATAATGAATATTCTATTCGAATGCTTAGTGAATGAATGAACCTGCAAATGCATTTATTTTTAAAGAGTTAATCTACAAAAGGTAAGGAAAAGTCATTACCATTCTTGTCATTACCGTAATTTACTGTTAACATACTAAAGAGAATGGTAATGAACTAAAAATTATGGTAATGAATTTCAGTATTAAATTCTTGCCACCATCTTATGTTAATTACCATTCTCGTTTTTTATCATGCAGCTGACTGTTGAAAGTAGCAAGTAATATTCAAAACTACATTTTCAGTAGGTATATTCCAAATATAAAAAGTTATTCATTAAAAGATCTCAAAATTCAAACTTAAACTTTCGACTACGTTATTTCTTTTTTTGACCTATCATTACCAACATCGCATTTTCATTCCCATATTCTATACGTCATTACCATTTCTTTTGGAAAAATCTTTTGTTCATAAATCGGTCAATTTTGCGTACAATTGAAAATGTATTATAGATTAATGTTTCTTTTTCGTATGTCTTACTATTGCCACAACAAAAAAATGAAAATAAAAAATTCTCCCAAATTCTCCCAATTTGCACGAAATGATAGAAACGCCCGTTAGGCATGAAAAAAACAAGCATTCACAAACGCAAAGCATAGACAATAATTATGACGTTTTAAAAAACATACCTGTCAAATGTCAAAATACAAAATGGCCACGGGACTCGCAGTATTTTCGTCGTGCGTTTCGGTTTGATTTTTCGTTATGTGTACCAAAGAACAATAATTTTATATTATTCTGATTGCTCATTTTGTCTAAAATGGATGTGGATAACGATCGTAAACGTAAAAAAGATAAGCATCGCGATGATGATACTCGTAAGGAGAAGAAGACTAAAAGGGATCGTTCTAGGGATAAAGACCAAGATAAAGATTCGAATCGAAAGAGGAGGCATTCTAGATCGCAATCACCAGCCGTCAAGCGTGAAAAAAGTGACCGGAACTGCGAGGAACCGAAAGAACCGGAAAGCAAAAAAGATGTTCCCGAAAGGAAACCTAAAGATGACATGCTGAACACGCGAACTGGCGGTGCCTACATCCCTCCGGCGCGGCTGCGAATGATGCAAGCGCAGATTACCGACAAGTCTTCCATGGCGTACCAGCGGCTGGCATGGGAGGCTCTCAAGAAGTCTATACACGGTCATATTAACAAAATTAACGTTGGCAATATAGGTATCATTATCAAGGAATTATTGAAAGAGAACATAGTCCGCGGACGAGGTCTGTTGTGTCGTTCTGTTATACAGGCACAAGCGGCATCGCCGACATTCACAAACGTTTATGCAGCGTTGGTGGCTGCAGTCAACTCCCGATTTCCAAACATCGGTGAATTATTACTTAAAAGATTAGTTATCCAGTTCAAAAGGGGTTTCAAACGAAACGATAAACCAACCTGCATATCTTCAGCATCATTTATTGCTCATCTTGTGAACCAGCGAGTAGCACATGAGATTATAGCTTTGGAATTGTTAACACTTCTCGTAGAAACACCTACAGATGATTCTGTCGAGGTTGCAATAGCATTCCTTAAAGAATGTGGTCAGAAATTGAGTGAGGTGTCGTCCAAAGGTGTCAACACCGTGTTCGAGATGTTGCGCAACATTCTGCATGAGGGTCAGCTGGATAAGAGAGTGCAGTATATGATAGAAGTGATGTTCCAAGTGTGGAAAGATGGGTTCAAGGACCACCCAGCTCTGATTGAGGAGTTGGAGCTTGTGCCGGAAGAGGAGCAGTTTACGCATTTATTGATGTTGGATGATGCCACTGACCCTCAGGATATTCTGAGTAAGTATAAAGCCCATCCAAAATTGTTTGCATAACCCTTTAACGGTCAAGATTAAAAAAAATCGTGGGTTCAAGCCTCAACTCCATCATATAGTACGAAAAATTCTGTACAAGAAAAAAATACAAAAAGGTAGTGCTATAGTCTGGTCGTTTTAGAGACCGGTGCCCTATAAAGGGTTATCACTATTTTCAATTAACCAATGTTATGTTATAGGCATACTGTCCTACAAAGATTTAACCAATACTCAAATGTAAAAGCTTAAAATGCAATAAATATTTTAAATATGCTTGTAATTCAACTGCTAATTCTATCTTTTTACTATTTCAGATGTTTTCAAACATGATGATAAATATGAGGAAAATGAAGAAAAATACAAGACACTCAGCAAAGAAATTCTGGGGTCCGATGCGGAATCAGGAGAGGAAGACGGCTCCGGAGAAAGTGGCAGTGAGGAATCTGACGAAGAAGAAGATGGGGAACAAAAAGAAGTCACCATAATTGACAACACAGAAACTAACTTAGTGGCTTTACGAAGGACCATTTACTTGACTATTAATTCAAGTTTGGACTTTGAGGAATGTGCGCATAAACTGATGAAAATGCAACTGAAACCAGGACAAGAAATAGAACTGTGCCATATGTTTTTAGATTGTTGTGCTGAACAGAGAACATATGAGAAGTTTTATGGATTACTAGCACAACGTTTCTGCAATATTAACAGAATGTATATCGGTCCGTTTGAAGAAATCTTCAAAGAATCATATGGCACAGCTCATAGATTAGACACAAACCGCTTACGAAATGTCAGCAAGTTCTTTGCGCACCTGCTTTTCACGGATTCCATAAGCTGGGAGGTCATGGAGTGTGTGAAACTGAATGAAGAGGACACGACCAGCTCGAGCCGCATTTACATCAAGATCCTGTTCCAGGAGTTGGCGGAGTACATGGGGCTGAAGAAACTGAATGATCGGTTGAAAGATCCGTAAGTTCTAATTTACAAGGTGTTAGTATGCCGATTGTAAAGCAGTAACTATGTTCTTGTGAAGATTATACTGCAGAATTTTGTTTTCCTTATAATCAGCAGGCTAACACCTCAATTTTACACTACAAATACAAATAATATTTATTGCATGGTTTTGCACTATGTGCCAGTAGCAAACAAAAAAAAATTAAAAAAAAACGTAAAAACTTACTTATTCATTACGTTTAGAACATATCTCGAAGTTATCACGTACTCAAATCCTTAATCCATACACATACGTTTTTAATTATTGATATTTATTAATGTTAACATAAAAATAAATATTCTAACGTGTTTCACATCTCAGAAAACAAATGCTATTGAAAGTTGACAATATGTCAACATGTTTACATTTTTTTTGCGCTGGCTTCTAGTGATCCAAATGTACAAATTTTTAGAGAATAGGGATGATGACTGTAGTTAAAATAAATTATTTAACATTATGCACGACATAAAACACAAAGAAATTATTACTAAGATGTAGATTGCAGTAATTTTTGTACAGAACTTCTATTTAATAAATTGAAAAGAACTTAAAAGAGTAGGTCATTTGGCAGTACTCAAACGTGACGTCACTTTTGAGTATTTCATATAAAATTCCATACTATTCCATAGTGGGGATCGTTTTGACAGTTCGAAAAAAGATGCTGATTTGACTTGCCAGTCATCATGCCTATTGCTCATATAACATGGACGTAATTCGCAGGACGCTGCAGCAAGCGTTCGGCGGCGTGTTCCCGCGCGACAACCCGAAGAACACGCGGTTCTCCATCAACTTCTTCACGAGCATCGGCCTCGGCGGCCTCACGGACGAGCTTCGAGACCATCTCAAGCAGATGCCCAAGGTACGGCTACACCACACTGAACGAGTTGCCTCGCGCGGAAATTTCTTCGTTCTGTGTGGACGAGCCTTATTTAATTAACTAAATTCTCGTGATAAAAACTATGCTATCGTCTTTTGGCTTACAATAGTCTGTGTTAGATTTATGATTTTAAAATAGTACCCTAGCAACAATACACAAAGATTCATTTAATTAATCAAAATCTTGCACATAGCGATTTTTGTAGGCTTAACGACGCTATGTCCTCTTGGGTGTCAAACAAATATTTATGATTATCATACTATCGCCATAAAAATATTAAAAAAATCGCTCCGTCGGTTTTAACGTAAAGAGGTAACAGACAGAATTATTTTCGGTTTTATGTCAAAGTCAAAGTCAAACTATTCTTTATTCAAGTAAGCTTAATAATAAGCATTTTCGAATTGTCTGACATTATCAAGAGAGAGAAAAAAAATCTACTACTGGTTCAAACCCTACGCCGTTCCTGAGAAGAACCAGTAAGAAACTCAGGTGGACTTATTTTTTCAAAACAGTATAATAATAGGTACATCTTATTAAAATAACATGCATTAAAGAATGTATTACATAAAAAAAAAAGATTATTATAGACATTTTTATAAAAGAGAGAAATAAATAAAGGATCATAATATTGAACAAAAATAATAATTATTGTACAAGTTCACAATATGATATTATAACATGGATCGTAGGAGGCATTTCAAATCGCCTTTCAAAAACGGTCCCGAATTTTTTATGACTAAGCTTATGAATTTATATATTGACCTATAGACTAGAACCACCTTTAGAAATTAGTTTTAAGTGAACGTGTTGTGAAAAATCACAATTTCCCAGTTAGGGCCTGTTCACACTGGCAATTCACTTGGGTGATTTAAAGCGATTTCTATACAAAAATTTCACGCGATATCGCCGCGAGTTCGCCGCGTGCAATTTTAGAAATCGCGAAAGTGTGAACAGGCCCTTATATTGTATACAGCGACCTACCCCGCTTCGCACGGGTACAGTCAACAAAAACTTTTCTACTCTATCATTACTGAATAGAGTCGAAAAGTGGTAAACCACTTCTTTTGTTGACTGTACAACACTGATACTAAATCTTTTATGTTATGACTCTATCTATAACGTACTTTTAAAGATTTAAGCATACATAGGGATATAGGGACAGAGAAAGCGACTTTGTTTTATACTATGTAGTGATAAGTAAATTAATGGGATAACTTACATTCACATATCATGAGATAAACCCTAAAGACGAACGGACAGACAGTGCAGTCTTAGTAATAGGGTACCCGTTTTACCCTTTGGGTACGGAACCTATTGAAGCACAGTTAAACAAGTAGTTTAACAAGAATTAATCACTTGTTAATTATCCTGATGTGGCTCGGGAGAAAATCTCACTTCCTGGCTAAAAAAAACAACTGGTCATTCATAAAGGCTCAGGTCTTATATTCATGGCACAAACACTTAGGGCCTTCACACACTTGCGATTTAATGGATTCCAACTCTTAACGCGGCGAACTCGTTGCGCATCCATTATGTAAGGGCCTTATCACACTTGCGATTTACAAGCGATTTGAAAGAGAAGCGTGCGCGCGGCGTGTTCGTTGCGTGCCCGTAACCAATTCGCCACGATCGCGTAACGAATACGCTGCGAAGCCGTCAGTAAATCTGAGTCTTGGACAGTCACTTACATAATGGATTCCATCTCTTGACGAGGCGAACTCGTTGCGCATCCATTATGTAAGTGACTATCCAAGACTCAGATTTACTGACGGCTGCGCAGCGTATTCGTTACGCGATCGCGGCAAAATCGCGACGAATCGGTTACGGGCACGCGACGAACCCGCCGCGCGTACGCTTCGCTTTCAAATCACTTGTAGGTAAATCGCAAGTGTCATAAGGCCACTAAACCGGTGCTTTTACAAATTCACTCTAAAGTGGTATCATAGACTAACTTATACATAGACTGTTCGCCCCATACAACTCTAAATTCTTTTTCAAAAACGTTAACAGATGGCGCCGCGTGCGCCATTGGCACATAAACGTATTTTGACTGCTTATATTCTCCCCTCTCAGTATCTGACAATATATATTTTTAATTGAATTAACATATCGTAGAAAAGAAAATCATTTTACAGCCTTTTAAACAATAGAAATATATGTATGAAGATTTTAAATTTATTAGCATTGATTCATTTAAACGCCATCTATCGTGCAATAGATTAATGATCTCGTCATTGAATTTTAGCTTGCTATCGGAGTAAAACATTAAATGGATAGATCCGTTTAGGACAAAAGAGGCCATAGATGTCACTAAAATCAATTTTGCACAAAAATATAAGAGAGGATGCGAATATAAGTGTAAAACCGCAAATAAAGCCCTGTGGCCCTACCGCGAAAAACGAAATTCGTAAATTTCGAGGATTTTCTTTGTCACTCCAATCTTCCATAACTATCGAAATTTGTAAACATACATCGTGTCTTTGACACTTTAAGTAAAAAGCCTAGCACAGACTCCGAAAACCGTAAATTTAGAACATCTAGCTCTGTTATTTCAACAAAGGCGTCTTGAATTGATTAGGACAGCAACAAATCCCCAAAATTTGCTGATTTCGAAGTTCGCGGAAATCGAAATTCGTAAATTTCGAAGATTTTTCTCTGTCACTCCAACGAAGGTGTCGTGAGCGGGCAATGAGCGGGACTAATCCTCGAAATTTGCGGATTTCGATTTTCGCGGAAGGGCTGACGATGCTAATATTTAGATTTAGATAGAGCTCGAGATACGGTTTAACACCAAATGAATTATTAGATGTTTAGCAAATCCCTAAATATACGCTCCTGAATCTCTGTTGCCTATCATAGGCTCATTTCCGTCAAATTCGATATTTGCACCAGCAAAAATAAAAATCCCAAAAATATGCTCACGGCGCGAAATTTTAGAACTGCGGGAACGGTAGTGGCGTGGTGTCCACTATAGTTATAGTTATTTATATGAAAACAAAAATATAGAAATGTCGTGGAGTATTTAAAAATGAATATTGATGACGGTTCTGTCAAATTTTATGGTAGGTAGTGCAGCGCCTACAGCCGCCACTGGTAACCATAAAATTAGAATCCGCGCTAGCGCTTAATAGAGAAAGGAAGCGTGTGAAAGGGAAACCACCAGTTATATGAGTATTACACGAGTGCGAAAAAGATAGACAACAATTCCAAAAGCATAACCACTTTCGAAATGACATATCAGCCGTATCAGCCTGGTCGACGGAGATTGATATTTTAAAAGTGATTTTATAATTAAAACTTATAAGAAGGAATTTATACAGATCATGAAATCAATATGGTGTCGTGTTGTGTAAATGATTGCTTTGTTGCCCACTACAGAAATAACGACAAACACTCGTTTCACAGGTAAATATGATGTGCCGGTTGATTGTTTTCAAACGATATTTTGTCTATTTAGTAGCATTAATTGTGTGAATTATCAAATTGTAGCATTAATTGTTAGTTGTTCTCTCACTGTGAGCTAATAATTTATCACAATAGTTAATATTGAAGGATATTTTGTGTAAAAATATAAATTGTTACGCTACGCTAGAGCTCGACTAAATGATGAACTACCAATATCGATATTTGTTCGATAAACGTACCCAATCAGTCTATTTCTTACAATGCTGTCATGATACTAGATTTTGAACACAAATGTGTATTTAAATAACTTAAAGGACCTTATTATCTTTTGTGTTTTTTTTGTTATACCTACTAGTGTGTTTTTTCCGTTAAATTTAAGTGAAGTTATTTAGTTTAAATACCGTCGAATGCTGCAACTTTGCCAACCTGCTACAATTTTGCCCATTTTACAAAAACCCACTTTTCTACCAAACTATTACATATTCTTTACTTCTATAAATAGTAAAATTTGTAGAATTTATCTGGCAACCCATTTCAACATATTTTTTCCTGGCAGCACACCTACTTTTAAACTCAGTCGGTGTTAACGCTTAGAAAGCAACCAAGTGTTTTTTCGATGTGTTCAAAACTTTTATTATAAGTGCGAAAATATCTGTTATAGCCACTTGTGGAGTACTCATATGGTAAGTAAATATGCTCTTTGCGATGTTTAATGAAGTTTTTCATGTAAATAAACTCTTTTAAGGCCAGAATGACGACGGGCAATGTTGGGAAAGGTTTCTTAGAATGTACATGTCCCAAAATTGCCTGGTCTAGGGTTGACACTATATTTATTTTATAAAAAAAAATATGAAAAAAAAAATAGTTTTATTAATTAAGTCTTTAGCTACTATTAACTATTTGTTATTTCAACCCTTACAATACTGAAAATTAGCAAATTAATGAAAGAAATGCAATTTTTTTAAGTAGTAAAATTATTGGTGTCTATTTTGTTTGGCACAACCCTAGCTACGCTTGGGACAATGTATGGAAATGCTGTAGAACACGTCACAACTATGCCTATGTCGTAAAAAAAATACTTGCGTAGTATTTAGTATATTCTACTGGCACCTTGGCTTAGATATGACTGCTATAAAATTAAAAAGGGTTTCCATTTTTAAATTCTCCATATATTACCACAGATAATCCACTAGGCAAAGTTGCAGCTTTTGGCTACAACTTTGACTGTAACTTTAAATGTTTCTAGAAGCTAAACTATTAGTATTTGGCATACTTTGAACCCTGATACTAATGTATTTTGAACTAGATTAGCTTAGCAATGTAAGAAAGAGTACAGATAACACATACTTTAAGAGTTACTTGAAAAAAACATGAATTTCCGTGCAAAGTTGTAGCAGTTGACGGTATAATTATTTTCTCTTAGAAACGAGTGGCTTAATTCTTACTGTTATTGAATTAATAAGAATAGTACATTACTGCAGAAGCCGGGATACGAGGGTTTTCAGGCCGAATACGTATTTATGTATCAGTAGGTACAGTCGAGTTCATAAATATATGAGCAAATCAAAGGCTTCAAAAATAAATGAGCATAGAAAAGTACATATGCATCTGAACAGATTCACCAATCAAAAATATGTGTACATATTACCTGTCATATTAATCTGAACATGTGTCTCATTAATGTGTAATCAACTGAAACACAAAACTTTTTCCTTATATTTTGACAGTCATAGAAAAGAGTAACGTACTGTCAAACTATACTTTTCTCTCTTTAACTTTACGTATGACGTCATAGAAGTGTCATGAGTATTTGCTTGCGGCTTTTTAGTCTTTTTACCCATTTATTTGCAGCACGCTTAGCCCTTATTTCCCTACCTCTCCAGTAATAACTCCTCTCCAGTAACTTCTGTTTTTCCCATGTAACCTGTTCAATTTAACGGAAATAAAAAACACCGTGTATGCAAGAATAGTTGCTCTTATAAAGTTTAATGGTTAAATAGCCGTCAAAGTTAAAACTTGTTTGAATTGCTTGACGCTAACGCATACTAAAGGTTAAACCTTATAGCAAAATAACTAAGATAATGAATATCTATGATAGGTACACGTTGTCGATAAAACAGTCGGACATCGATAGATAATTGGTCTGTTGTAACAGGCAACCCTATTCCTGACCACACACATCGAGGGGCCGCACATAGTGTGCCACTAAGAGGGATAGACATAGTCACTTACTAATAAGAAGATACTTGTGTGTGTGGCACTTAGTGACGTATTCAACGCATTTGTCTGGCACTTACATTTAGCATCTAATGCACACACACACAAAAAATAGTGGCACAGTGATAAGGACGGACGATTATCGTTCCTTTTCACTTCCACTAGTAAAAAGTTTCATAAGACCATCCCTTTCGTTCTTGCTATTATTATAACGTTGTCAAATCCATATTAATCCTACATTCATGCCACACATAGACAAATTTACGCACACACTGGCGTTTCGTTTTTGGTTATGCTTTTAATCGTTGTCAATCGTTCTTTGTCATTTTAGTTCTGTGCTGGTAACAGTAATAACTCGTATCTCGTATTATAAATCACGGTACAAATTTCACCATCATAAATATCATGATTGAAGCGTCAAGTTTTGAAATACCTATAATCATGCTATAATCATAATAAGTATTACATTATAGTCTACATATAGCCGAATAGGTAACTTGCAAAATAGAATCACCACTGCGAGCGAACGAACGAGCGACGTTGCCAACTTGCCACTTAGCCAGTAGCTACAGCTGGCAACAAATTTACCGAAGAACTATGGCGAGATTGGCGAGGTTATTCTACCAAACCATTGTTTTTTTATTCCATTTGACCTTCGACGATAATGTTCCATTCCTACGTTCGAATTCAACATAGTTGAAAAAAATACGATTATTAATAAATATATTAATCGTACATAGTTTACAAATATTAATATATTTAGGTATTTTAAGTATAGAATATTAACTCCGTAGGAAATTACGTATAAAGGAAAGACAAAATGAAGTGGCCGCCTTCCATCCATCCAGTGCAACGTATAATTCTAGAAATACCTCATGCACCCGTATTCGTCTGTTTGAAATTTTAAATTTGCCGCCATTTAATTATCGTGGGCACAAAAAAAATTGGATGGTAATTTATTAATGAAATTGATTGTAGTTTATAAGATCGGGCATCAACCTAGGAAAAAATCTGAATTCACCCGCGGGCCCCGCTCCTGTCGCCCTGTACGTGACGGCGCGCCTACTGCCCTCCCGCTCGCACACTCGCATAGTATATGCCTGAGCAACTATATGAAACGTGGCAATATTTTTAAAGATAGAATTGGTACTATTTATAATTATGTGCAATCATAAAGGCTGGGTCACACCAGATGCGTGTACGTGCACGTTGCGTGGCCGCCACCCGTTGCCACCCACCTCCCGCCACTGCCACCCGTCGACACCCAACGCCACCCGTCGCCGCCCGCCATCTCCAGCCTCGGCCCGCCGCCACCCGCCTTCCCCCGCTGCCACCCGTCACCAACCGTCCCCGTCGCCACCCGCCTCCCCCCGCTGCCGCCCGCCACCCGTCGCCGCCCGCCTCCCCCCGCCGCCACCCGTCGCCACCCACCGGCACCCGCCTCCCGTCGCCGCCGCCCGCCTCCCCCCGCTGCCACCCGTCACCACCCGTCGCCGCCCGCCTCACCCCGCTGGATGCGGGTGGCGCAGGACAGGTCATTGTGGCAATCTTTGGGGGAGGCTTACGTTCAGCAGTGGAAGTCTTTCGGCTGATATGATGATGATTATGATGATGATGAATTATTAGTCATAATAAAGTCTAAAAGTGGTAGAACACATTTTTTGTCGACTGTACATAGGTACGGTCGCACGGAGGCGCACAAATTTGAGTTTATTACTACATTTCAAGTGATAACTGATATACATACAGTCTGTTACCATCAAGCGGGCTTTTATTGGAGTTACATTTCTTTAGTTAGATTTTTTAATTAAATAGTGCTCAGGACATTGTCAAAAATCTTCATCTAGGTATCATCATCATCATCATTTAAATATTTTGCAAACGGGTTATTCACGTAATTTACGTCGATAATTGCCGGACATGTATGTATGTTTGTATCGACATAAATTGCGTGAGTAACCCGTTTGCTAAATATTTAAATATGTTAGAGTCTCACGTTAGTTATAAATTCTAAAATCTTCATCTCGTTACTCAGTGACAATAAAAGCCTCCATGATGGTCTAGTTGCTGCATGTAAGTATTATATGTATTTAGTTAGCTAATCCTCTAGGCTTATCGCGAACTTCGAAAAATGAAAATTTCGGCCATCTTTCTCTTGCAACTTATTTTCGATATGCAATGCAACTTATTTTCAATCGTATTTCGGTATACATAATTATACGTATAGTGTTTAGAGTTCAAATACCGGCGAGGAAATTATTTGTGTATTTATTTATCACGAATATTTGTTTCTTGGTCGTGGCTAGGAGGCAGCCAGGTATTAAAGTATCTATATGAATTTATCTCTCTAATATTCATTTTTACATGTCATTGAAAAATGTATGTTATGTTATGGTCACCAGCATTGCCTGAGGGGTGCGATCTACCCATTAGAATAGACGGGGCAGATTCAACCTAATGCCGACAAGGACGCGTATGACGGACTTGAGGCTTCGTCCGTTAGTACAGCGACGCACACCCGAACGTGACCATCTCCCTACCCCCAACATTTACAGCTTACAGACAATTTATATCTGGAGGCTTTTGATGGTCCAGCGTTTATCGTGGCATGTGTCACTCGTTAATATTAAAAAGTGACAGAAACTACGACAAACAATAAAAACGCAACCATCATCACTGCCTACTGGTATCAGACTGTACACATACAACCGTTGGCCACACACCACTGAATACGTTTAGTTATATTATTGCACTTACTACGCTTAAAGTCCGGCAAACCATGTTACGCATTTTAATAAATGCCCGGTCGCCGGTAACATACTGTATACATCAAATCATTGGGCAAAGGCTACTGAAAATGTTTGTTTAGGTATATTATTGAACTTAATAAAACTATAGTACGGTAGGTAACTCATATTACCGGTTTTTAAAAATACCCGGACGCCGGTAACAGATTGTATACCGGATGGAAATTATTTTTGGGTCAGTGAGGGCAACTACCAGATTCAGAGTAGCTACGCGAAAATAGTCTTAAAAGACTTTCCCTCGATTTTAAATTAATTTAGATTGGCGTTTACACATTTTGAAAAAACATACAGGGTGGGAGAAAATGGTCATTTTAGACAAACTTTTTTTTGACGCCAATATATCCTGTTTCTGTTCAGGACCAAAAGCTCGTAAGGGACCAAAAAAAATGTTTCGGCTAGAAAAGCCACAAATCAAAAATTCAAATTCACAATCAAATTGTATGAAAAATTAAAAAAAAAATCTCCCTTTATTTTTTATGCCCATCGATTCCATTCCTATCCAGTACCAATAGTTTCCTAGGGGTCACCTTACGGCGATGTACAAAGAAGACAAAGATTCAAGAAAACTGGTTTCATAATTTTACTATGGGAAAAAAGTGTCTTTTATCTGTCACGATTGGCATAAAAATAAATGTCTTTGAAAATGATATGAAGGATTATACCTACATCTCATTTTTATTTAAGCAAATCGTTTTCGAGATATCAGCTCTCAAAGTCTGAAAAATGTGTCCCCTCCCTCTACTTTTTAAACTACGCGATATAAAATTCAATAAAAATATATGTTATGCACATTAATAAGCTCTATCAACGATTTTTGGTTTGATTAAATTATCTCCTATAGTTTTTGAGGTAGGTTGATTTAACTGTATTTTTTTAATAATAAATTGATAATGGTACGGATTTACGGAACCCTTCGCGCGCGAGTCCGACTCGCACTTCGCCGGTTTTTTTTCCTAACAGGTTGAGTTTGGGCAGCAAAAAAATACGTGTCCGTTATTTTAGACTACTCTATAACATTATATTATATCAAAATGAATCAAATCGAAGTCGGACAGTTGGGTACCTACCCTAACCTTCCTTGTTAGAGTTGCGCGTGCAATTAAATTTGCCCCGTGACGTACAACACATGCGCGAGCGCGAGCTGTTATGCATTTCCAGCTCGCGGAGGTCGCCTCGCCCGCTCGGCGGCGGCGCCTCGTTGCCAGGTCTCTCGATCAGCTTTCCGCGTGAAGAAGGTGAAAAAGGTCGTACGTACATTTATTAGTAAGTACCCACTATGTACCACATCTATTTGGGAAATTATTTTAGGTCTGTAAGGGCAGCTACCAGATTTAAAGTAATTAGAAGGCCTTAGAATACCTTCGATTTTAAATTAATGAAGATTAGCGTTTACAGTTTTTAGAAAAAATATACAGGATCCTTTTTCTATTCAGGATAAAAAGTTTGTACCTACGGGACCAAGTTTTTAGACCAATCGATTCCATTCCTACCAATAGTTTCCCAATAATAGGTTCCAATTCAACTTACGGCAATGTACAAAAAAGCCAAAAATTAAAGAAAACCGTTCATACATTTACAATGGGAATAAATGAAATTTTAATTACATTAACTGTCACGCTAGGTAATTAATGTTGCCAATGTTTTCATACAATATTATTGTCATTTAGCATAGGAGGACTAATTAGTGAAAGTAATATCAAGAAATAACTAAGTCCATATCACACATCACATAATAACCTGAATATTACCGAATAACCTAGTTTTACATGTGTCAATAAAAGTATTTATACCTACACAATAAAATTAAAATAACAGTGAATCTATCTAAAAGTAGTCTCCGTAATTTATCATCCATCACAGTTTATTTCGATATAATTTATTGAAGCTATTCAATCGACAAACAATTGATGTCTCTCCAGTTTTGCCAATGCGATTTTAAGGCCCGTCTCTCACGAGGCGACGCTCAAGCGATTTGCGCTTCATACCCGTATCCTACACGTCGCTTGTGAGGATCTGAGGATCCGCCATATACAGGGTGTTTTTTTTCGACCGTTCAAATTCTACGTAGTGAATGTATAGGTCATACTGACCAACTTTTACTATGGGGACAAAGTCGAAATCGCGAAAAACGACTTTCGACTTTGTCCCCATAGTAAAAGTTGGTGAGTATGACCTACACATTCACTACGTAGAATTTGAACGGTCGAAAAAAAACACCCTGTATATTGATTTACGACCTTGCACACACGACGAGACACGAGACGCGTTGACGACGCGTTTTATATCATATATCAGTCGCTCGCTACTGTCGTGCTGGTCGCACGCTATTCGAGTCGCATACGCGTTGCAGACGAAATAGCGGCGGCGGCGGAACTTTTTAATGTTAATTTCGTACAGGAGGTGGAAAAATATGCATGTTTGTACAATTGTAAGGCCGTGGTCTCCTATTTTATGCTGTACGCGGCGTCTGACGTTAGCGTCAACGTTCAATTCCGCTCCTATCGACGTCTGAATGCAACGCACAGCGTCAACGGTCAATACGTTCGCCGCAGAGAAGAGCGTAACTTAACAGCAGATCCGACTGCATCACTATCTTTTTCCCAACACTTATGCATATAAATATTGTTTTTATGATTCTTTTCATTTTTATCATACAGTGCATTGAAAGATTAAATAAATTCTATTAATAACTCGTCTTTTTATTTATTAAACTTCGACATTTTGTTTGACGCGAGAGACGACGTTCACGCTGCAATGGTTCAAAAAGACTAGAAACGCGGCGCACATCTTTTGATAGCCGCGTGCGACGTCAAGACGCCAACGTCAACATGTGAAAGAGACCACAACAGTACATACCTATAGTGAGCATTCAGACGCAGCGTACGACGTGACGAGACGCCGCGTACGGCGTGAAATAGGAGACCACAGCCTTAGATAAGCTGCCAGAGTATGTCAGGAAAAAGTATGTAACAGAAAAGTCCCACGACTTTTGAGATTGAGATTGGAAAAAAAAACTTAAATTATTAAAAGGTATACGGATGCATCCAGAATCATTTTTTATATTTCCACTTGTTTTTGTAATAAATATATAGCAAAATATTGTCTTCATCACTCGGGTCCTAGACATTATCGCACGAATGTGTTCCGCAACTGATGCAATGTCCGTGTTGTAATCATGTTTTTTCAATATATATCATAAAGCGACATCTACTGACAAGTAGTAGGGCCGACAATGGTACACCAGAAGCAATACTACCTACTCATCACTAGATGTCACTGTAAGTCCAAATATTATACAAGCTGTATTAATCCTTATGTATGACAACTAACGCCAACTAGTGCTGAAATTATTCAACAGGCAAAATTTACTAACGCTGCCTAGTGTCGAGGTATATTTTGGCTGTCGCATATTTTTGTATGGGCTTGACATATCTGGTATTTCTTTTATTTATGGTGGTATACACAGATGTCATATATACCATAGATCAAGCAAACGTATCTACTTAGCGTGTCAAATGAACTCAGTGAAATCCACTGAGTTGTCCGTCTTTAATCGCAGCTTGCAGCTTTCGGGCGTCAAATTTTGTAAGTTGAAGGTTGAAGTGAACAAAAACATTAATAATGCTTCCTTAAGTAATATTAATTGCAACAACACAAAAAAATATGAATACTCAAGGGCCTGAGACATATTTAAAATAACAAGTTCATAGTAACAACTTCAGTACAAAATCTGACATGCTCGGCCGCCATACAAATGAATGAACTTGTTTCTTCTATCCAAATCGAATTCTGTGGTGATATACCATCGCCCACAATTAACTGTCCATCGGCAGAGGGATCGGAAGGTAATAAGATCCACCGAAGTATAGTTAAGGGTATTGCTGATTGTACTATTCAACTACAACTACGTACAATTGTACTCAAACATTCCTGCCAGAAATTTTTGTTTGTGAAATTATCTCGAAAAGTAAAATACAATGGCGCCGAAAAAGTTAATTTATCGTGGGCGGTAACACCATCATCACTGTGCAAGCACGCTCGTCTCAAAGACTTCAAACTTCAAAGTGACTTTTTTGGAACTTGACGGCCTCCGAGCATACCTATGAAGCTGGAGGCCCTGGTTTCAAATCCGGTAAAGGCATTTATTTCTGTTAAGAGCACAATTTGTACCCGATTTGGCATTTCCGTGTACCTAAGCTAAGTCACAAGTACTTATTTATGTATTTAAAGTCGCCATATATATCGGAGCGGGCAAAGTGAACATAAGGTCTTTATTGTGGTGGCGTCGAAGCGCATATTCAGATATTTGAGCACCTTGGCCGCTCCTATATTTCTGATGGCGCGATATAGCGAGCTTGCTTATTGGGGCTACGTTGATCTGTGTACAACACTCCCCTTACTTTTGTTTACTCAAACGATTGCCATAACAGCTTGACAGGCTTGACTATAACATATAATGTCGTGTTTAATAAAGTTGCCTTGTTGATAGCCTTAAATTACGCTTTTTCACTATTCGCATAAAGGAACAGGGTGCGTAGACAAGTTGCCAATCGCTAGCGCTTAATCGTCAATCGTAAACGAAAGGCAGCTAACTGTCTTTGTCGCACTAATATGAAAGAGTGACAGAGGGAAAACTACGAGACGCTACTAAGCGTTAGCGATTGGCAACTTGGGTAAGCATCCAGGCTACTTTCATTCTTACCCTATGTATGCCCAGAGTTTAGTTCTGATTTATTGTTGCGGATAATGATTTAGATAAATAGTTGTAGTAAGTTTTTTCTATAGGGTTGAGACCTAATGGGCATATATGGGAGTAAGCGGCATGTAATAAAGTCGCCGCCAATATATTTTGCGAACTACGTGAGCCTCCAATGAAATATCCAGCAACTAGTGTTGCGGTAGGCCGCGAACTGCGAAATCCGCAAATTTCGGGGATTCTTCTCTCTTTCACTCCAATGACGCCTTCTTTGGAGTGACAGAGAATCAATCCCCGAAATTTACGAACTTCGCGGTAGCAGGTCACGCTTTGTCGAAGTAATTAATAATATGTATATCTGCGGCCCTACCTACCGCGAAAAACGAAATTCGTAAATTTCGAGGATTTGTCTCTCTCACTCTAATGACGCCTTCGTTTGAGTGACAGAGAGAAATCCTCGAAATTTACGAATTTCGATTTTCACGGTAGTAGGCCTGTACCAAATTGCAAATTTCTAGTATTAACGGCCTATGAGCTATGCTGCGGATAGATAGTTAACTACGGAACCCTAAAAAGCAGTCTTTATGTAGATGCTAGCTCTGTATAAGTAGGTGACGACAACGACACGGGGACACTAGATAAAAAATTCACGGCGATCAAAAGGGTAAAGGATGCTGTCCAGTAGTCCAGTTTAAGCACATAACCCCGGGTTTCTTAACCCCTTGACCGTCACGTCCGAAAATCGTGACTACGACGCCGATGACGGCACTGGCCGGCAGCTACGCCAATACAGTAGGAACTTACGTGGGACGCCGTAAAGTTCAATTTCGCTTAAATAATCGTGTACGCGTGGCGTCTGAAGCTCAGCATATTCCTTCGGTCAAAAGGTTTATATATGCCATCGTAATTTACAATTTGTTTACATTGTTCGCAATTTATACTGACGGAGACATTACCATTAGATGTATAATGACAAAACCGTTTATTTTCAGAACGTGCCGCCGCCCATCACGGAGATCCGCGTGTCTAGCTCATCCAGCAGCGAATCCAGCTCCGACTCCAGCTCGAGCTCCAGCGGTTAGTCTACCATTACTACAATTCCACTAACATTCTACCCTGCGACCATATACAGGGTGTAATCGTTAAGTGTGGCCAGACCATAATTCCGTAAATATGACAAATATCAGAAAACTTCCAACTAATATCGAAAGTATGTTACCCAACGAGTAAAATTATACTAATAACTTTTTTGAAATAAAATCAGAAATATCTCAAACATTAACTTCAAACCCTTCCATACATTTAGTACGTAACCGTTCATTCAAAGACTAGTTTAATACGAATATTTTTTTATTTAAGAATAAATGTTAGATTAATTATTTCATAAACGGTAGTATTATTATTTTATTACAATGTATTCGTACAAATAACGAATCTCTGACAGTTTTATCTCTTACGACACCCGACTTTCTTTAAGGCTGTAAGTCGTCATACTAAATGTATGGGAGCGTATTAAGTTAGTATTTTTAATATTTTACTCGTTGGGTAACGTACTTTCGATATCAGTTGGAAGTTTTCTGATATCTGTTATATTTACGGAATTATGGCCTGGCCACACTTAACGATTACACCCTGTATAACATGGACGTCTAACGCCAGCTCAAAAATGCCCCCAAAAACAATTGTTCAATTGTGGCAAGATGGGCAGGACATAGCGCTTTTCTTAACACCGCGCATATTTCGGCGCAACATCTTTGACAAATGTTTATAGAATATAGCCAATCTAAACTTTGATGGACCAATCACAACCATTTTTAAATGACGGTTTAAGTTTTTATAGGTTGATATTAAAATTCATTACCGTGATGCATGGAAGAGTGAGTGACACTTGTCAACTAAAATTCTGGACCGTTTTTGAAAGGCAATTTAATATGGCGTGCGGCTTCCATGTTTTATTTGTTCGTAGCATTCTACCATTCCAGTCATAGACAAAAACATATCCGTTGGACTAAAATAGGGACAGAATTGGGCAAAAACTAATCCGATTACTTTTGTATGTGTACTTTGTAATCTAAATTACAAAATATTGCACAACAGATTTTACAATGACAGGTTTATATTGTATTTTAAAGATATATCCTGACGTTTCGGGCATGACGTTACACCCGTGGTTGCAGGCAGACAGCAGGCAGGCAGGTTGAGTCTGCCTGCGACCACGGGTGTAACGTCATGCCCGAAAGGTCAGGGTATAATTAAACGTAAGTTTACGCGATTAAGACCCGTTTGTCTTTAAAATATGAGTGATTATCGTGAAAGTTTATATTGCCCTCAGTTTGTACTTATGGAAATATTATGCAATAAAGTTTAAATAAATATAAAACTCGTATCGAACCACTAGTTCTTTATGTATTGATTTGAACTTTATTGTACGAGACATTAAAAATTGTACAAATGGCAGATTTAATGCTAAATAAAAACAATTTTTCATTACAGATTCCGAGGAAGAAAACAAAGAAGAGAAACGGAAGAAATCCAAGAAAGACAAAAACAAAGACAAAGCGCAGAGTCCAGACAAAGAGAAAGAGAAACCTGTGGAACGGTGGGGCCATGACGGATTCTATGAGCAGCACGGGGCCTCGGAGGCCGCCTTCCTGAGGCCCAGGGATCCGCCTCGGAGAGACAAGAGAAACGGTGATGACAGGAGAAACGACACAAGGAACGGAAGAAACCAAGATTCTAGAAATGAGAGAAGCGATGCTAGGCACGAAAGGAACCAAGAAGATTCTAGAAGGCAAAGTGATAGAAGCGATGCTAGACAAGAAAGAAACCTAGATGATTCTAGAAGGGATAGAAACGATGACCGACGCAGAGACGACAGAAATGATAGAGACAGCGGTTATGAGGATTACCGAAGAAATAAAGACATTAGGAGCGAGCAGCGGCGAAGAGATGACTCTAGGAGCGGCAAAGACAGTGGAATTGAAGATCGACGTGACAGAAATGAAGATTCTAGAAGAAACCGTGATCGGCGTGATAAAGATGATATTAGAGACAAAAATAAAGATGACAATCGTCGACGAAGAGATGATAAAGACAAAGAAATCCGTGATAGCGACGATGAAGATCAGCGTAAAGAAAGTAGAAGTAAAAAGGATAAAACTAAAGAACGGAAAGATAGAAGGAATAAAGACGAAAGTGACAGCGATTCTGAAGATGATAATAGCAAGAGAGAAAGAAAACGTGCAGAATCGCGCAAAGATAAGAACAAAAAGAAATATGAGAAGGAAAATATTGAAAAGGAAAAAAGAAAGAAAGAGAAAGAGAGTAGCAGTAGTAGTTCTAGTGATAGTAGTTCTAGTAATAGTAGTTCAGATTCTGATGACGAGAGGCCTAAGAAAGATGGCTGGGATATACGAAGAGCAAGTAGTATAAGAAGGGAAGCGCCCACCGGATACTGGAATAGTTACAAAGTAGATTCGAGGGAAGAGGAAAAGAGATCTAAATCTAGGCGGGAGCGCTAACGGAAGGCTGTTTATAATGTTGGGGTATTTTCAAAGAAAGTGTATACTTCGTCAAAAGAAAACAAAAAAAAGCAAACTTGCATTATTCCATAATCACTAGGGGTCGGAACTATGTCGGAATCATGTGCTAGGCATACTGATGGCTAATGTGCATCCGTCGAGAAAATCAACCTCTTTATAATATCTAACGAAGGCTAAAATATCTGGTAATATCATTCCACAAAAAAACTTCAAGTTGTATGTTAATTTATATACTTATAGCTTTATCTGTGTACAATATTTTTGAAAACAACAATTTGGCGGAATGCTCCAATTGATAACGATTTTATTCTCAACTTTCGGTTTGTAAAAGTAAAACATGATATAGTGTAAACTATATTGATTTGTAATATAATGCAGTAAAAGTGTATGTTACCGATCTGTGAAGGATTAAGATATCATGAATTAAATGAATGTGATCAAATTTTGTTTTTTGTCTGTCCCCATTCCGAATACATCTCTGTAGCCTAAAAATTATGAACATGGTAGCGCCCGGTACTGTTTCACTAACAATAAGTGTTATACTAGAGATGCAACCGATAGTTGTTTGGCCGGATACCAGATTTCGGCCTGACCACCGGCCGAATATTCGGTATCCGACCGCCGAATATTCGGCCGGCGGTACTATACCTACATAGTTTAGCAAGGGGCGCATTGTGCAAGTTTTGACACTGTTTTGTAGCTCGTAAATTCCAATCATTTCTTGTTACCGAATTTGGCGGATGGCCATAATTTACCTACCTACTGTTTCTAAGTTACAGGAAGTTGGGTGGGTCAGAGATTAGGCTATAGAAAAGAGGCCTGGACTTCTGCTATAACAATCTACACTGTTATCAAGGCAGGCGGTGACTTGCAGCCGACTATATGAGCCCCTGTAAATGTACACACAAGATTAGAGACAATCAGAGCTGTAGACGGCTCCAAGTCGTAGAGAGATACACATATTCCGCTTTCTGTACAGTGGTTTATGATATCTACGGTAGAAAGGCTAATTGGCTTAAGCGACACTTTGGGCGATATTGAGTTATTTATATCATCGGAATCGGCAGATTTTTCTCCGTCGATTGAGCTCGGTTTCATAGCGATCAGACGATTTTGATGGCGGTTAACACTTCTGAAATTTGGTACAGCGTTAAAAAAATCCCTTTGGTCCGTTTTCGTAATTATGGTTTCGTAGTTACCTACGTAAGAAGAATTATTTTTCACCGTTTCGTAATTGATTACCAAAGCGGAATTTATTTTCTGCATTCGTAATCTGTTTCGTAGTTAACTACGAAAGTAGAATTTATTTTTATTTTTTTGTAGTATTTTGGCTACGAATCAAGAATTATTTTTCATTGTTTGGTATTTAATTATCAAACAAGAATTTATTCCTTTTTAGCAATTGAGTTTCGTAGTTACCTCGTTATATAATATATTATTGCAGGTAGTCACTGAGTTGTCTACAAAATGGAATTTGTTGGAATTTCGTATTTAATTCATTCCTTTATACGATTATTGAAATAAAATATCATTAACACTAAATAAATTCAAACAAAAAAATTAAATCGGAACTTTGATAGTTTATATTTCCACAAGATGGAATATAAAAATTTGATATTGTTTGCACCAAATTATTGTGTGCTGGTGACGACAGTAAGAATACAGTTGTCACTACCCCAACTCCACCTGCGGGTGTCGCAAGAGTCGACTAAGGGATTGAAGTGTCACTGACCACTATTTGATAAAAGATTGATGATGGGCAGCAGCGTCAACATACTGCCGTGTCATGACAATACACTGTAACTCGAGTTACAGTGTTTTGTGGTAATAGCGTCCAATAAGCTTTTCTGACCCTAATCTATATACTCATGTTGAGAGTATACTGACTTTCTATCAAAAACATTGAAAACTTTCATTGCAATATGCACTGTAACTTTTAAAACCTAGGGTTGTGATTTGACTAAACACTGCATCACTAGATACAGTGTTTTGTCAACACAAAACTAAATATTCTTCAATCGGTATCTAAAGGTTACAGTGTTTTGTCATAACAATCCGACGAGAAATTTTGACTGGGTGTTTTGGTTTAAGGTAATTGTTTAGTGTAAGTCAGGACTTCTTCAAGTGAGCGTGGTATTATTTAGTGTTTGTTGATATCATATCAGGAAAATGAGTAAAGCACGTAATAAATTAATATTAAAATTATCTAAATGTCGCCGTAAAGAATATCATTTAAATGTGCCATCGAATTTTACCAAATTGAACAGTTCTTTAGAAAATGAAAGTGATACCTGTGAACGTCAAAACTAATAAGAAAAGTATTGATTATGGTGTGCCAAACAAGATTACCTGCTCATCAATGGCTGTTGAAACAGGTATGGAGATTGATTACTCAATAGCTTTGCCTTATCAAGAACAACCAGTATCTCAATTAGACGAAAATATGAATCAACTTAACTTACTATATAATGTCTTACGGAATTAACTACATTGCCGTCTTCAGTTATCCCGATTCAACCAGTTTGTGTATTGCCGTCTGTAACAATGGACGATACTGATTACTTCATACCTACGCCTAATCGTGCTCGACTTGTGTCCCAAGTAGAAGAAAACATTGACTGCCCCGTGCCGGAAAATTTTATGAAATTGGTACCATTTTTGACAGTTTGAATGAATCTTCATGTCTTTTAACACAAATTATGGATGAAACTTTTAGACCACAAAGCCCGTTCTGAGTCAGCTGTTGTAGACTCAATATTCCCTTTTTTTTTGACTAACAGACACCAACTTTCAGATTCAAACCGCCTCAGAAGAAACTGAAAGTATCGCACAATAGTTACCACTCCACAACGCCGATAAAACTCAGTCGGCTGAAAATGAAAATCTTAAAAACATTCATCAACCGATATCTGCCGATACTACATCTGAACTTGTGCCTAAGTAAAAAAAAAGTGAGAACGAAGCCCCACAAAAATATTAGAGCAACAGAAGCGAAAACATCTCTTGTTACCAACGTTTTACAAGTTTATTGATTAATTCTTATACGATTATATGTCGTGTAATGACAAAACACTGTAACTCTTGAATTACAGTGTTTTGTCAAAGCAACTCGCACATGTAATTGGTAAAGTATATTATGACATAATATGTTTATGCTCTGAAATACATGTAAAAAGTATAATTACTGTTTTATCTTTCTATGGACACTAATAGTAACATATTATGTGCAACATATCCAAATTTCATTAAAATCGGATGAAAAATAACGATTCTGTGGCTTATTAAAGAAAAAAAACGTTTTTTGCGATTTCTGGAAAACTGGTGTTTTTGAGATACAGTGTATTGTCATGACACGGCAGCATAGTGGACACATTACTGCGATCGCCAATCCGCTTGCCCAGCGTGGCGATTATGGGCGTTTACCTTTTAATGCGTCTATACGCATAGTTAATAGAGAGGCCTACGTCTAGCAGTGGACTATCATAGGCTGATGATGCACCTAATTATTAATACCTAGTGATGTTTTTTTCCTATTGTTGGTATACTTATATATACTAGGGCTTTTAATACCGGTATTTTTTGTATGGACAATACCGCGATACCGGTATCGTGCATACAAAAATACCGGTATTGGGAGCCCTAACATGTACCTACCTAATAAAATAAAAGTTGTATTATGAAAAAAACATGAGAAATTATGACATAGCATGCAGCAAAAGATTAACAATATACAAGGTGACCAAAAAACCTCACAGGCAACGGGAATACACTTATTTTCTGGCCACAGTTTAATCAGTTTATACAAGCAATCCATTTTATTCTGTTTAAAATTCTCAGCGGGGATCTATTGGATGCAGACTGCTCCCGATCGATTTTTAAGGCATGCTCTGAGGGCGGTCTATGTCCAGCAGCAGTGGAAATCTATCGGCCAAAAATTATGATGAAAAATGGCTAAACCGAACAAAAATCTCAAAAACAGTATTAGAGGCAGTTTATGAAAATTAACAAGTGCACTAAATTCTTTTTTCGTAATTAATTATGAAATAAGAAAAGTAAATATGTTTTGGTAATTAACTACGAAAGAAGAATTTGTAAGCAATTACGAAAACGGAAAATAAATTCCGCTTTGGTAATCAATTACGAAACGGCAAAAAATAATTCCTCTTACGTAGCTAACTACGAAACCATAATTACGAAAACGGACCGAAGGAAAAAATCAAGGCATGAAGCAACACAAAAAATTGCATTTTTGAATGAAACGTGACTTGACCCACAAACATGTTTGGTTGGTTCCCGCTTAAGCGGTTTTTGCTTTCCCAACTTTGCCATTCGTTTTGATTTGAACCTTTTGGCTTTACTCCATCACACACGAGCATAGTCGTATAAGTCAATTGAACTTCAACAAAAAAGTGCCACCATAGGCGTTTGAAGCATTTAGCCTCCATTTAAAATAAAAGAAGCATGTCGCTTGAACCGTTTAGCTCTTCCCAATTTTTTAGGGCGTGGGTCGCTTCAACCAAATACGTAAAACCCTAAACCATTAAATGTATGTTACTTAAGCATTTTGAACCTCTTTTTATAGATGAGAATGTCGGTTGAAATAGAATATTTGTTTGACCTTTGTCATTTAAATCCTTATAATAAAATCATAATGGATCATATCAGTGTAGCTTAAATCATCAAAAATTTATATGAGAAACTTTTGACTCGGCGGTACAATCACACTCTTGCCGCCGTCGGTGCTTTTTGAGCCGCTCGCCTATAACTACCGCCGCCCCCCGCGCGGGCGCGTCAATCACTTGTAGTCTGTGCCGGTAGGCGCATGTGCCGTAGTGATTTGTGTGTGATACTGAAATCGTTTATTTCACATTATGAAATAATTTAATTATTTTCGTTGTTATTTCTTGATTATTTAATAATAATTAAAGTTTAAGTCTAAATACTTACTTACGTATTTCTGCCGCTTATATTGTAAAAAAAAACTGACTACAGATATAATAAAAATTAAGATTAAAAAATGTAACGTAACTATCAAGCGTAGTAATAAATTAATTAAAGATGTTAGGCAAAAAGAGCATTTTTTTCCAATAAAAGCGACAGAAAGGTTATTGCGGATGAAACGCTGTAATCAATATCCGCAATTTTTCTAAGACTGATTCTGCCAAATAACTATCTAATTATGTTATTAGAAGTAAATATTTTTCTTTATATAGCAATAAAAATTGAGAAAAACGATTTTCATTAATTTTGTGACCTTCAGAGTGACCTTCAGAGTAATTATACCTTTGTCTCTAAATATCCGAGCTTCAACCACCATGTTTAAGCATATTCATATAATTCCTGAGATTTAAGCAATCCGTTTTTCAATGAGTGTGTGTCATTAAGTCAATTAGAATCGCCACTTATTTCCATTAAAGAATCGCTTAAACTGTTTAGCCTTACCCCGTTGTATAGTAAAAATAGCGCTTAGCTCATTTAGCCTTCTTTTTAAAAAAGTGCACTTGTACACTACAGTCATTTGACTTGCCTCCGGCGGCAGACGCTGTTGGTATTTGAACCAATTAGCCTTTCTCTCATTTTTAGCAGATTTGTCTTAAGCGACCTTTATTTCGAGACATAATAAACTAATTTTATCAGGGTAGGAACCAAAGTATGCGCCTTTATATCTTGAATATTTGATGGCAGTTGCGTTACTTGACAATATACCTGTTACTTTTTTTGTAGCGATTTTTTTTCTAAAAAATAAAACTTTAAACGGCTCTTCTGTAAAGTTCATAAAATGTCGGTTAAGTCAATTAGCCTTTCTACCGTCATGATACTTAGTCAATGCACCAACTCGCGAGTCTCGCGACTTTACAGTTCCACCCCTGTAGTCGTACCATGAGTTACGTTTTACTAGATACGTAAAGCCTAACGTAACCGATACTTGCCAACTCATTGGTACGGCTACTGGAGCATATAGTTCTGACGAGTCCTCTCTGGACTGCCAATGAAGGCAAACCAGACCTGAGAGTCCTGAGAACCCCTGGGGATCTGCTCGAGACGGAGACTGACCGACTGACCTAATCTCGGGAGCGCTAGGGTCCGTAGGGTCGTTACTGCCCAACTGCTCGCCACTAATGATTGTTGTTTTTATGTTCTCTTTGTTTACCCCAAAATCAAGCAAAAGTTACTATCCGGCAAAGAATATAATACTCTAAAGACTGTTCCCGTATCCGGCCGGATAGTAAGTGACTCTCCGGTGTTCGGCAGGATACGGGATAGTTACCGAATAGAGCTACGCTGCCGTGCTAACTCAAAAGGACGCATCTCTCATAGTTGTTCTATGGGAGATGCGTCCTTTTTAGTTAGCACGACAGCGTAGCTCTATTCGCCGTAAGTACAGATATTTTCGTCGGTGAAAAGCGGATTTCAACACTAGTATTTAGAGATGCACCGTAGTTCTATTCGGTAACTATCCCGTATTCGGCTGAACACCGGTCTTGAAATTCCGTATTTTTAAAGCGTGGCTCCCGCTTTTTGCGTTTTAGTATGCGGCAACACTATTTCGTTGTTTGTTTAGTCAGTGTAGTCCCGGTATTGCTCGATGTGTGTTGCGTCGCTTGCGCGAGCCGCGGTTATCTGCAAGTGATAAATAAAAATAACAAGCAATGTTTATTTACAACATGACATCATTTAAATTGTCCATAATGGGTAAGTAATTAGTAACTTTACCTTTACTGTAGGTATCTGTATGCCCAATTATAATCTAATCAACGACTAGGAAACGTAATAAAAAACTATATCATACATTATGCCCTACCCAACAATTTAAGGTTGACTTTGGTGTGCGGACTATTTTTTGTAAGTATAGTTGGTAAGCCTGTTTATTTTTTCATTATTAAACTTGCTTTAAAGCACTCCATTGTTTGGACGCGTCGTGGGAGTTATAGAAAAGAGAAATACCCTAGGGAGTTATAGGGATGTTAATATATCTGGTTATATTATATTTTCATCACACTTGCTGTCTAAAGGTGGGTCCACACTTGTGACATTTTGCCGAACATTATTCCGTGACCGTAACAGTAACACGTGTCAGTACCGTTAATGTGGACGTATTTTGTACGCGAACAATTTGTTACAAGTTGCAGTACGGCACAATCCATTCCGAACACTCAAAGAACTGTTTTGACACAGACCATGTATGACCAGTCTGCAGGACAATGTATGGAGTTACGATCTACTAACCGGGCCTAGTGTGGACGCTGGTCTGTGTACTGTCACGCATCGAAGTCACGTGTTACGGGCCGATCCATCTCGAGTCGGTTTTCTTCAAAGCATGTTCGCTATTTTCCCCGGCCTGTGACGTGACCACGACACGTCCACATTTGCATTTATGACACGCGTACAAGTACGCCAAATGACACAGACACAGCCATGGGCTAGGAATGGATCACGTCGTGACCTGTCCGGCGGTACGTCCCCCGCCCGCACCTCGCCCCGCCGCCTCGGTAGTCCATCACAGATAAACAACCAACGACCGACTCTTGTACCGATGTCATGCCACGCAGTCTGTTTCGCCAACGTGCGTCTACACTTGTGACATTTCATCGTACACGGTGTGTAACCGTGTTAGCACGATCACGGAGCGTCCACATTGAGCGTAACATGTTCTGTTGCAATGTCACGTAGTCCGGTCCGTCGTATTGTTACAAGTGTGGACCCACCTTAAGCGCGCCATTGTTTGCGCGCGCAGCGGGAGTAATAGAAAAGTGAAATTCCCTAGGGAGTAATAGAAATGTAAGTACGTCATTTAATAATGTTTTTTCTTAAAACTTATTTTTTTGTCGGCAAGTGTGATGAAAAACATTGTATGCATCACGGTCGGTAAGCGGAATACTTAAACGGGCGGGCTTCTAACACTCGTTAGTAATTCCGTACTTACCTCCCTTCATGCACAATGTACTATATCTTAAAACTTAATATTTACTCCCAATAGTGATGAAATGAAACATTGTATGCATCACGGTCGGTAAGCGGATTGCAAACTCGCCTCCGCTTACGGCACCGGGCTTCCAACTGACTCTCGTTAGTAATACCGTACTTATATCTCCCTAGATCCACAATGTTTCTAGACTCAAAAACTGCCGTTATAATGATTAGGGCACATATACCATTTTTGCGAAATTGATTAAGAATCTAAAAATTCCGAAGTCAACTGGGAATATAGTTTCGCCATGTCTGTCTGTCCGTCCGTCCATCCATCCGTCCGCGAATAACATCAGTCACTAGCTGAAATCTGGTACCAATACCAATATGTAAATCAATCACACCACACCGATAAAGGGGTAAGTAAAATAAAAATTGGAAAGTTGTTTATTTCGGTAGGTAGACCCCCTCTACACGTAAAGTGGGGTGGCATTGTACTTATTACCTAACGTGTGACAAGTATGTATTTAATGGTGTTTACTAAAATCATGTTTTGATAATGTTAATATTTTCGGAAATCATCACTCCGAAAGCAAGACAAAATGTGAAAGAAATCTTAGAGGTAGAATTTTATAAAAACGTTCTACCTAGGATTTTTTTAATTTGATAGGTTGAACAGTCTTGCCGTCCGTTTGTCGCTAGGCTGTAACCACACGAATCGTGATAATAATATCTACTCTTAACTGAACAATCAAATCAAACTATTTAAATTACTAGTAGGTATAATAACAAAATTTTAGGACCGTTGTTGAAAGGCAAGTGACGAACGGTATACCTACTTGCTGACTGCGATAGTCGAATTTTCTATAGGTACGCGAGGCCACTTTTAGCACAATAGGTACTTAAAAATAATACTAGTAGATAAATGCTACACGTCAAAAGGTCACAAATGCAAAAAATATACCTATTATATTTAAATAATAATAAATATTTTTGAAATCGGCCTAGTCCCACTGTAAGCCCAATTAAGGCTTGTGATGTGGGTACCAATCGACGATATAATTATATAATAGATAGATACGTATACTTAAATACATAGACAGCCATGACCAAGGAACAAATATTTGTGATAAATATACATACACAAATAAAGCCCTCGCCGGGACTCGAACACGGAGCCTCCAGCTTCGTAGGCAAGGCACTACCAACTAGGCTACGGAGGCTGACAAATACCATAGAATAACTCTCAAAAACGAACATACCGAACCTAAACTGAATCGTAAGACCTCCTGGTCCTTACATCGTAATGATACTAATGATGATCAAGACACCACATATGCACAGATACCGTAAGCCAGAACGACCGGCGACGTCGTGATCTCTGACCCGTGAAGTAAATCACTTGTCTGATTATATCTATCAAGGTCCAATCTATTTTAGCAGTGGGAAGGATATTTTGTTTTAGATTTGGACCATCGTTGGGAACTTTTGGATTCATCATCATTATCATCAGCCAATTGACGTCCACTACTGGACATAGGCCTCCCCCAGAGAGTTCCACAAAGATCGGTCGTGAGCTGTCCGCATTCATTGGACACCCGCAACCTTTACCAGGTCGTCGCTCCATCTTGTGGGGGGCCTTCCCACGCTTTTGGATTAACTAGGACTAATAGTAATGTTACGTGTCATCTCGTAACTCACCATTTCTTGGTGTATGGAGGAGGCCATTATATACAGGGCTGGGCCCTTTTTGGCTGGAGCGATTCGCAGACCGTAGCAACAGCCTGGGCTTTCTTATAGCATCTGGTTCTTATGCTGTCTTCTCTATTTGTTACAGATGGCCTTCTTGGCGTGGTGGTCAAGTTGGCCATTCTGTAGCGTAGTGTAGTGGTGTAGGTACCTTAGGGGTCCCTGGGGGGAGTAGCTCACGAGGCTGGGCTCACTGATTGCGGTCTCCTTCTGGGCGGGGATCAGGGGTGTAATAGTAATGTGTAAATGTGGTTTTACGGTAAAGCTGACTGCATGACCATCACGAGCACCGGTCAAGTCTAAGCCCAATGCAAGTGCATGGATGTGGCTTGCATAGATAGGTATGCATAACCGAATTTTCTTTTGAAGCTTCTGTTCAAAGGCGCACCGCGCATATCACCTCTGTTGTCATACGTTTAGGTTTAAGAGGGTGAATATCTGAGCGTTTCAACCATGGATATAGAATATGGATATGGATTTGACAACGTAATAATAATAGCAAGAACGAAAGGGATGGTCTTATGAAACTTTTTACTAGTGGAAGTGAAAAGGAACGATAATCGTCCGTCCATATCACTGTGCCACTATTTTTTGTGTGTGTGGCACTTAGATGCTAAGTCTAAGTGCCAGACAAATGCGTTGAATACGTCACTATACGTAGTATCTTCTTAGTAATCTGTGACTATGTCTATCCCTCTTAGTGGCACACTATGTGCGGCCCCTCGGTTTCAACCGACTAATTTTGGTGGCATTATTTTTGCCGAAGTTTCTATTCGTTACAATGTGCTACTGTGTCATTTGAAGAATACACGGTACCTTATACAAATGCCGAAGTATAACGTTGAGACGTTTAGGAACTTCGGCAATAATGATGCCACCAAAATTAGACGGTTGAAACACTCAGATATTCACCCAGGAACACTTTGGACCGGTCTTTCTGTAGCCGTACCATGAACTGGCACAAGAAGATTAGGAACGATGCGTATATTTAGTATAGTTGAAATCGTGGACCATAGGGCATAGTTGCAGTACAGGGCCATAGTCATATAGGTAGTTTTACGGCACCTAAATACGAGGGAAACATGTGGTAGAATATTATTAATTAAATTAGATAACAGAACAGCGTACTTATGTAATACATAATTACTGTAGAGTAGTAGAATCACTAGGGTAGGGTGCTATACGCATTAAGGAAAACGCTAGATAAAGTTAATTAAGTTGGTATTTACATAATTACTTCTTCCTGTTGGATTAGTTTGAATAATGGCCGTTTAATTTTAAGGGTCAGTAATTTAAAAGATCCCAAAGGGTCGAAGTGTATCCGTGAGGGCCCCACCAATAAGATAAGGGTCAGTTAGGTAGGTTTGAATGTAAAAGCAAATGTTTGCTGTTTCAAGTATAACACCAGCACATTATTGTCTTTTTTATTTTGTACCGTAAGTGTAGGTAGGTACCTTATTCATTCATTCAACGTGTATATCTTAGAAACCCGATAAGTAGGTAACGCTTTGACCCTTTCGGTCTTATACAGGGTGTTACACCACCCACTGAAAACCTTGAACGGGGTGATTTAGTAGGCTATAGGTATGTACTGAACAACTTTTACTATGGGGTCAATCACGATATGTAAAAAAATGCGTGTTTTTCATACATAGTGACCGATCTATAACGACATTATGTATGAAAGAGCCAACATTTTTCGGAGTTTTCTGGGTTACCTCCATTGTAAAAATTGTTCTGTATCACCTAATACCAAATCACCCCGTTCCAGGTTTTCAGTGGATGCAGGATGGTGTAACACCCTGTATACCTAAGTATTATACATATTCATAAGACCGAAAGAAACAAATAAATAGGAGTGCTAAATTAGGAGACGTTTATGAATAAAGGTGCGGGGTTATAGGTTACACTTTAGGAAGTCCCAATCCATACATACTTATACCTACTTAGCGCGTTTGAAAATTTCGTACGGACTTCCCATTCCCAACGATATTTACTTATTGATAAATGATAACTTTTGATATAAGTAGCTATCATATGACTATATTATTATTGACTATGTATGACTGCAAGATAACGTAGGTACTATGAATAGGTATGCAATGCAACTTGCATGTAAGTGGATAAATTATTTCTTGTTCTTATTCTATCACGTAGCCCAGAGGACAAAAGTTGCAAAATTCGCGAGAAAAAAATATGTGGCACACTCTACTAACTTAGTGGGTGACCCACCACGGAAATACCACATAAGATGTCCCCAGAGAGTTATTTATTTTTATAAACCTTATTCTGTCAGCAGAAGAGTTGCTTTGACACCGGCCACCATCAGGACCCCTTTAAGAGTTCTTGGCGTTCAAAAGTTTAATAATTTAAACAATATTAGTTTATTTTATTTTATACAGGGTGTTCGTTTCGATTTGCGATAAATTAGACAGGTTACTTGGGCCATTAATAGAAGTTGTCTGGTATATCAGCTTTTGGAAAATTCGATAAAATATTTTTTTTTTGTTTTCATACATAATAAATGAAATGGTAAGTATGAGAGAACCTTAAGAATAAAATAAAAGTTAATCACAGGTGACTGACGGCACATGTCAAAATAAGTAGCATTAGAATGTAATAAAGGTTGCAATACACATGTTCAGTGATTAAACTTATTTTTTTAATAACTCAATAACGGTAAGAGTTAAAACACTAGTTTCTTAGAGAAATTAATTATATTTGACCTAAATAGTTATAGCATATGAAGAAAAACACGCTGTATAGTACCTAAACGTTTAACCTATCATAGGGAAGTGCTAACTTACCCCTTAAGTGCCTAACAAAATGACGATAATTTCCTAAAGTTGAATACCCTTCTCGAGATGCAGATTTGCATCCGAAAATAACGCGAATTGTGTCGGTATAATTAGGTATCCGCACAGAAAACCCCCGAGGTATCCGTTACCTACAGTTTACTCCAGCTAAGTATAAATATGTAAGTGAAGTCGAAAAGGTTTGTAATTCATGAATATGTTTTTTTTCAGGTCACCGCGCCAGCGCATATAAATCATGAGAAAATAATGATAAATTTAAGTAGCGCAATATGCGTAGCGGCCTTGTTTTCGTTGGTGACCAGTGTGAGCGCAGATAACACGAAAAAATGTCCCAGTTTCGCTCATGAGCAATTGAGGTGCGCCCTGCCGAATGGAAATGAGATCGAGCTCACCTGGCGCCAGCGAGCCTACATCACGTTAGAGTGCCATGACAGAGCCAGCTACAGCTGCTCCGAATTGCCTAAAGTGTCGCATACCTCCGCCCCGCCGACGAGGGTCATGATCGAAAACTGCGTATTGCCTGCCAATGAATCCCTTAGCTGCACATTACAAGCTCTCGGCGCTCCTGACGCCTCTCTGCTCACGCTACGCAACGTGCATTCCCTTCTTAAATCAGAACATACCCAAGACCTACATATATCCGAGCTCAATTTAGAGGGCCGAACGTCTGAGGATTATGCTTCACTACCAACAGCTGCTTTAGCAAATCTCCCCTTACGAATACTCAAAATAAATGACGCCCGATTAAGCTTAAAGTCTGATTCTCTGACAGGTGTTTCTAAATTGGAGCATCTAGAACTATCGAACTGCGAAATAAAAGGGCTTAACGAAAGTGTTTTTCGGGAGTTGAAATCGTTGATCACATTGAATTTGTGGCATAATGGTTTGCGCGAGTTGCCAAACGGTACTTTTGATGGTCTACACTCGCTGGCTAGTCTTGATCTGAGCAATAACCCGTTGCATTCGCTAGGCGACGGAATTCTAGCAGCGGCGAGAAAATTACGCGAGTTACGCCTCATAAGAACAGAGCTAGCTGAGCTGAAGGAAAGAACGTTGCGTAATCTGACAGCTCTTAAGACATTAATAATTTCTGATGTTAGCAATCGGCTGGAGGTTGGTTCGCGAGCCCTGTCTCTGCCAAAGCTGCAGATGGTGCATATAGAGCACTGCAGAAACTTGACGTTGCTACCTGGAGATGCGCTAGCGGGTGCGCGTGAGCTGCAATCCCTGTCGTTGTCACATAACGGTTTAGAAGCGCTGCCGCCAAGGCTGCTGGAAGACTCCACGGGTCTGCGCGCTCTGAACCTCAGCAACAACGGGCTGCGGTCGCTGGATGCTGCGTTGTTTGCGGGTTTGTGGAAGCTGGAACAGCTCAATGTCAATGACAACCTTCTCGAAGTATTCTCCAGGTAATTATTACTACTTCATTCAAATGTAAGTAATTTATAAGAATTTTTAGTAGTGTAGGTGCCCAGTTTTTATTCAAGGAATCCAGTTCCATGTTCTATGACTACAATACTATGCACCATATTCCATTATGTTCTTCCACTTTGAGCAATCCTTGGTAACATTTCCTCACTCGGTAAGGAACTGTCCTCATTCTTTATTTTCTTGGGTTTACCTGTAGGCGTTTTCTATGCAGCTTTGTCAATCTTTGGAACATTTTATCAATATCACCCATTCCAGTCGCTGAGAAGTGATTACGAGTATAATAACTTTAGCAACACGACAACTTGATATACTTACGGGTTTTTGACGTTCAAAAGGTTTCTAGACCATGCATTTTCCGGAGCTCTCTAAACAAATGTTAGTCGCAGAACATGATTGTTATCATTTTACCGTTATATTTCCAGTTCCCTGTTCGAGCCTCTCAGCATGTTACGAGACCTGTCAGCTCGCAACAATCGGCTGGGCACCCTGTCGCCCGCAGCGTTCAAAGGCTTGCTCGAACTGCGGAACCTCGACCTGGCCCACAACGAACTGACATGCGAAGGTTAGCCTACTTAGCTCAAGTTACGTGCCTACTTTTATACTTAGGCACAATCCCGGGTAAATCCACTGACGTTAAACGGTTAGAAGTGTCAAAAAATTAACCCACGTAACCCAGAGTCAGTTGCTTAACCCGAGCTTTAAAGGCTAACCCCTACATCCATAAACTTTCCCTAAGTTAGCGATATCGGCTCGCTATATTTATATACATATGTATAGTATCGTTGGTCCCTTTCGGTCTTAACAATGTTTTTAAGACCGAAAGGGACACACGATACTTATCGGTTTGCTAAGTTAGGAGTTTGGAGACGTTAATGAATAAGGTGGTTATTGTATTAAGCCGAATAATAGATATCTGTAGAAATACGGATATAACCAGCTTCAAAAAATGGAAAATCTCATTTGCGTAAAAAAAGCGGTTCGCTCTCTCTTCCATAAAGTTGGAAATTGAAACTTGCTTCCAAGTGGTCTCGGAGAATACAAAATATTTAAACACGAAACTATAGGCGCTCTCAGAATTTAGACAAGTTTCTCAGTGCTGCCGCCCTGGTGAACGTCATTTCGGAAGACTTCAAATTTTGTAGGGGCACCTTCATTCCTTAGTCTTTTTAATACCACTTACTTAATGAAATCACATTGCTTACATCAAAGCCCATAGAGTAGTAGGATCAGTTCTGTGAAGTCGGTTTTTATTGACATTATCTTAACAATCGCGTCTCCATTTGCTGAATAAAGTTCTTGTTGCAGAAATCAATGATGATGATGACGAGGAAAGGGTGTCGCCAATGCATGAGCTGCGTAAGCTACGTCGATTAGATCTCAGTCACAACCACATTAAATATGTGTTCGACGATTGGCGCAAATTTATGATACATCTGGAACTGCTTAATTTGACAAATAACGCTATTGAAATCCTCAAGGTAATAATAATTATATTATACTTAGCGAAAGCGCAGTGAGAGTATGTATATAGCAGCAGTGGGTACATCCCACCTGTATTATATTAGACTGTTAGTGTTCTTGAGGATGCAGAAAGATCCTTAGTAATTTAATTGTAATATACTTTCAGGATAGAGACACAAATTTCGTGAGCGAAGACGTGACAGTTGATTTAAGATGTAATCAAATATCTGTGATCGAGATCGACGAAGAAGAGCAGTTTGCTCGCGTTGATTTAACTGTGACTGGAAAAGGCAATTTGTTACTCGACGGGAATCCTTTCCACTGCGACTGTCGCACGTATACCCTACTGCAACTCCTTACCGACTCGAACTACGCGTATATATCCCCGGCTCTGAAGCTCGGCGCAGCTACATGTGCCACACCGCCAGCATTCGCCAATACTGCTGTACTTGCAGCTCCCCTGGATAAACTCACGTGCGAGTTACTTGCACCTGACTGCCCCGACCGCTGCAATTGCAACTTACACCCTGCTCGATATGCGGTCGAGCTGGACTGTAACCAACCTCCAGACAATGTACCATCGCCCGATCAATTTAAGCTCAATCGCACAGTTTTACGTCTGCGACATGCGCCGCTGACTCTCAACCTGTCTAGGCCCGTTCACGAACTAATACTGTCCGGTCTAGGCCTGACGAGGCTCCCGCCGGGGCCGCCTCCGCCCGGTTTAGAGCTACTCGACCTCACAGACAATCTAATGACGGAGGCGCCAATCGCATCAGGTTACAGTTTACGTCTAGCCGGTAACCCGCTCGCATGCGATTGTGCACACTACGACTCCTTAAATTCGCTGCTGCGCTCAACAAATATAGAAGATTGGAACGACGTGACGTGTGCGGGAGGCCGTTTCTTAAAGCACATTAACGACGCTGACGGGCTGTGTGCAGAAGATCACGCCGCGTGGGCGGGGAGGATCGGCGGAGCGCTGGCGGCCCTCGGGTTGGTCGCCGTCGTCGCGGCAATCTCCTGGCTGCGCTACCGGAACGAGATCAAAGTGTACCTCTTCGCGCGCGGCTGGTGCGGCTGCATAACGCGATCCGGCGAGGAAGCGCCGGCGATATACGACGTGTTCCTCTCGTTCTCGCACAAGGACGAGGATCTAGTGGTGCGGGAGCTTGTGCCGGAGCTGGAGCGGCGCGGCTACCGGCTGTGCGTGCACTACCGGGACTGGGCGCCGGGGGAGACCATCGCCGAGCACGTGGAGCGCTCAGTCGGCGCCGCGCGGCGCACGCTGGTGGTCGTGTCGGAGGGGTTCTGCGGCTCGGAGTGGGCGCGCGCAGAGTTCCGCGCCGCGCACGCGCGCGCGCTCCGCGAGGGCCGCACGCGCGTCATTGTCGTGTTGCTAGGCGACCCGCCCGACACCGAAGACGACGAGCTACGCACCTACCTCCGCACGAACACGTACCTCAAGTGGGGAGACCCGTGGTTCTGGAAGAAGCTCCAGTACGCGTTGCCGCATCGTCCGTTAGGACTGCTGGAGGATGTTGAACTCAAGGAGGAGATTCCTCTAATGCCTGTAACACACCCATTATAAAGCTTTTAGCAAATTCCTAGGTCCCGACACGGAAACGTCTTCGCAAAGAAGCAACAAATTTCACCTCACTACTTCTACTCTTGGGAAGTATAAAATATACTCGTATTTATTATTTTAGTGTTATGCGTGATATTTTCAACTTTTAATCGATGGAAGTGAAGAAAGTGTTCTACCTCTATTTACCTCTTAATTATGAATATGAAGCTCCGGATTATCCAGTGAAAATAAGAAACTAGTCAACATAACAGGAATGACCTAGTCAGGGATCTCTGAGTCACCCTGCGCTGTGCGCTTCAGCAAGGGAAAAACATGTCTACTTATATAGACATCTAGGAGTAAGTAAAATAGCTAAGTATCAATATCTCATGTCATAGTGCCATAAAAAGAGTAATATAACAATTAAGTACCTACCTGCCGGCTTATATTATTTTCTACACAGTTTAGGTACCCCTAATACCTACACATTCTCCGGCTCAAAAATAGTAAATTGTGCATCAAGGGAGGTAAGTACGAAAATACTAACGAGAGGAGAGTGTTAGAAGGCTTTTAATGACTCGAGTTAGTATTCAACTTACTGACCGTGACGTATACAATGTTTTTCATCCATCACACTTGCCGACAAAAAATAAGTTTTAAGACAAAATATTATTAAATGACGTACCGACATTTCTATTACTGTCTAGGGAATTTCACTTTTCTATTACTCCCGCTACGTATGCAAGCAATGGCGCGCTTAGACAGCAAGTGTCATGAAAAATACCACAAGGTCCTCTGCTAACAGCGGCCCGCTACACATCCTCGCACATATTTGTTGGAAATATTCATTGTTAGTGAATACTGAGTTGATACTGAGTGACGAGCGTTGAACAGTCACTCAGTTTAACCACTTACACCTCCTTGTTAGTCTAGTCAGCACCTCGCAATCTTTGGCTACTTCACACATTTCTGGTGAAAACAACCTAGCCGGCCTTACATGATTTTTGTGATTACTGCAATAAGTTCAAAGCCAAAGAGGCTATGTAATTTTTTAAATGTCAATGTCAATGCGACAATCATCCCGTAAAATAATAATATAAACAAAGATATCGGTTCGGTAATCAAAGTACAAGTGAAAAGAACAAAGCAAAGAAGAGTAATATACCTCCGCGATGGAACAAGAGGGTAACAACGTGACCCCAGTCCCTGAGCCTGAAATGGGTACCGCTATTGTGGCGTCTTCTACCCCTGCGTTACCTAAGGTAATACTGAATCATAGAAGGTATAACAAGTTGCAAAGCTTATTTCTTCGTAAGTTTATTTGCCTGAAGCGTGTTCATAAATAGTCTAAGAAAGCAGTAAAATATCTATGTACTAGATCAGATGACGAAGCGGGCTACACATTATCTAGCTTAAGCCGTCACGATCAGCAACTATGCACTTGCAGTATGCGAAGTGAAAAGATGCTTAATTTTTGAAGATGTTAAGTTAATGGTAAAATCCTGTAGGCATCCTTATTAGCTCAGCAGGCCACTCCTCCACCAACAATTGCACGACTAAAGTTCACAATCTACCAATGGGCAGGACATTTTGATTATTTTGATAGTCAGGAAAAAGATTAGCATCGACTAAGCTTTGTTGGTTCGAAGGTAGCGCCAGTGGTGCGAGTGAAGCAGCAAGTATCGGCTCCCAGCTACTTCGCCTCGTTGAGCGAAAACGCTGCTCCGCCGTTCCAAAGACCAGGGAAAGAAGCGCGCCCGAGGATTATCATAGGTATCATATAGCTTTATCTTTCACTCCTGAAATATTGATAGAGGTGAGAGTGAAGCAAGTGTCCGCTCCCAGCTACTTCGCCTCGCTGAACGAAAACGCTCCACAGTTCCAACGACCGGAGAAAGAGGCACGCCCGAGGATTCTTATAGGTAAGTATCATAGCATCCCTTTCACTCCTGAAATATTGATAGGGGTGCGAGTGAAGCAAATGACACAGTCACAAGTCTTTAGTAAACCAAAGGTGGACAGCTCTATAGAGCCTACAATAAATATACGGTCAGCAACACGCGGCTTTCCTCCAAGTAGCAAATTAGCAATGCAATCTAGTAGACCATCAAACAAATTACGTATCATTCCGACAGAGTTGGAAATATGACCAAGGTGACCTTGACGGGAAACCGTATTCGGTACGGACTGGTTTCATCATCATCATCATCAGCCTATCGAAGTTCACTGCTAGACATAGGCCTCCCCAATTTCACGCCACCTTTTTCGATCTTCGGCTGCTCGTATCCAGCTCCTGCCAGCCATCCTGCGCAAATCGTCGCTAGTTTATTTACCAAAATTATACTGTCCCAGGAACCATCATGAATGAGAGAGAAGCGGTGGAGATGGTTGCTGCGGCAGGCCAGCCCCATGGACTTCGGAATTATATCAGTAAGGAAATGACTTGAAATCGGGCGTTAAAGTCGGGTGGGGTCGTGGGGCAAATGCAACTATGAGGTAAATTCAGCAAATTGAAATTTCTCTTTATATTACCTATAGTACGGTCAAATCGTACATTAAACTCGCAAAACATGTAGTAAAGCTGCATTTTTGGTATGTTATTTAGACACCATAGGGCAGTATAAAACCACATTTTGCAAGCAAAAAAAAGTTGTGCTAGCTGCGTTATACGTGAAAAACTGTGAAATTTACTGTCTATTTTTAGTTTTTGATTATTATAAAAAAAAGCCTTACGTTTTTCGACAATATGTATCAGGTAACGTTTAAAGATGAATGAATTTGTAACAAGATGAGATAACATGCATTACCGTAGGTCTTATAGTTTCAGAGATTCGAGACTTCAAATAGTACCCTGTTTTGTAAACTAGATAAAATTTTGAGTTTTGCTAACGTTCTTGGTTTAATATCGCCTTACCTAATTATGCTACGAAAAACATGAAATAATTATCTTATAGCTCAATTAATATTCTTTCATTTAAGTAAAAAAGGTAAAATCAGGTCAGTAAACTTTGTAATTGAAACTAAAAACGCGAAATTCAAAAAGCAGGATGTCCGCTATCTAAGTTTTTCATACAAATGGCAAGTCGTGTTGCAAAGCTGCAATTTTTGTATATTATATAGGCTCTATAGGGATGTACGAAAATGCGTATTACAAGAAGAAGAAAAAAAGGATTTAGGTATAGGACGTAAAAAACTGAAAAAAAAACGGACTTTTTTTAGTTTTTGACGTTTAACTAAAAAACTATAACTTTTTGATACTAATTGCTATAAAACTATGAAAGAATATTAAATTTGAAAGGATTTGAGCTACCTTGCATTACCCTAAATTATATAGATTTAGAGATACCACATTTCAAAATGTGCCCTTCATTAAGTTAAGAAAATAAATGCATGTTTTGAAGCCTCTTATACCCCCAACTATAAGACTTACAGTAATTGTTAACAGCTCAATTTCTTCCAAATTTAATGTAGTTATTATCTACAATTACTTTTTTTTCTTAGCGCGAACGTTTTGCCAATATTTAGTGAATAAGCTATCCGTGCGGTGACGGAGTAAGAATACAAAAATCACCGCCCCTCTCTTCCCGTGGGTGTCGTAGGAGTCGACTAAGGGAAATACTGAGTATCCAGCTTCTCAGCCGGTGGTAGGGTATTTTTACTAGTACCCGCCTGGTTGGCTACCACCGTACATTCGGTGTAAACGCCCGTGAAATGACTTACCTTCGTGTTTGCCGTGTTTCGGGGTCAGCCGGTGTATTGGGTCGGCAACGCGCATGTGACACCCTGAGGTTGCAGGCGCCCATAGGCTACGGTGACTGCTTTCCATCAGGCGGGCCGTATGCTTGTTTGCCACCGACGTGGTATAAAAAAAAAAAAAAAAAAAAATAGCTTTAACGTAACCTAAAATTTGTTTATGTTTTGATAAACGGGCACTTTATGAAATGTCGTATCTCAAAATATATATAACTTACGGTGATGCAACGTAGCTCAAATCCTTTCAAATTTAATGTTCTTTCTTAGTTTTATCGCAATCAGTATCAAAAAGATAATAGATTTTTAGTTAAACGTCAAAAACTAAAAAAAGTGCGATTTTTTTTCGTTTTTTACGTCCTATGCCCAAATTATTTTTTTGTTTTTCTTTTAATATGCATTTTCGTATATATCTATAATAAGGCCTTTATAATATACCAAAATTGCAGCTTTGCAACTCGACTTGCGATTTGTATGAAAAACTTAGATAGCGGGCCTCCTGCCTTTGGAATTTCGGGTTTATACTTTCAACTACAAAGTTCACAGACCTAATTTTACCCTTAAATTAAAGAATATTAAGTGCGCTATAAGGTCATTATTGCATGTTTTTCGTAGCATAATTAGGTGAGGCGATATTAAGTCGAAAACGTTAGCAAAACACAAAATTTTATCTAGTTTACAAAAAGGGGTACTTTTTAAAGTCTCGAATCTCTGAAACTATAAGACCTACGGTAATGCATGTTAGCTCAACTTGTTGGAAATTTATTAGTCTTTAAACGTTTAATTACATATGATATAAAAAAACGAAATGTTTTTTAAATAAAAATCAGAAACTAAAAAATGACCGTAAATTTCGCAGTTTTTCACGTACTACCCAGCTAGCACAACTTTTTTTTGCTTGCAAAATATGGTTTTATACTGTGCTATGGTGTCTAAACAACATACCAAAAATGCAGCGATACTACTTGATTTGCGAGTTTAGGGTAAAATTATGTACGATTTGACCGTACTACTACTGTGTTGCTTGCGATAAATCAACAATGCAATGTTTTATATTCCAAAAGTTAGATCTTAGAAATAAAACAGGAGGAATTTCAATTAGTCGCATTTGTCCCACCTGACTTTATAAGTATCTTCTAGCCCTCTGCAACGGAGGTGACGTACCACAGACGTATTTTCAACTTTATGGTGTTGATAATAACAGAGGGTTAGTTTACGAATTCTGTGGATTGCCTATAAGGACGAGGTCTGTCACATTGTGGACTAAATCACAAATCACAGGCTTGACATTTGTCTCTTCAGGAAAAGGAAGTGAAATCAAAAACGTAATATACTACGAGTAGTAACAAGGCGCCGATATATTGTCGCGAATGCACTTACGAAATTAAGTTTATATTTAATATTTCAGGTAAGTTTGTAGTGGATAAAAATATAACTGAGAACTTCAATCTATCCGAACGTCAATTTCTTGTGCGTCTTGTATGTGAGGTAAGCTGTTTCTAATTACATCCAGAAAACTCATTTTGACCGACACTCCCCTTGCCTACTGGGCTATTTCAAAAGTCGTAAATGGTGACGGTAGTAAGAATACATTTGTTACCAGTTAACACCCCAACTCTTCCCGTGGATGTCGTAAGAGTCGACTAAATTAAGGATTGAAGTATCACTGACATTCGTTGATAGAGGACTGATGATGGGCAGCAGTGTCATCGATCATAGTAGATACACTACTGCGATCGCCAGACGCCAATTTGCTTGCCCAGCGTGTCGATTATGGGCATTTACCTCCTGATGCGTACAATACGCACAGTTAATCGTCCTGGCTTCCGTCCAGCAGTAGACTGAGATACGCTGATGATGTGTGTATTATCTTAGCGTAGGTGTACCTAAAGCTGTATTGTTTATTGTTTATATTTGCATTCATGAACAAAACATACGTTTAAGTTACATGAACCCTGAAGGGTGTCGCAATTTTGAGATAGGTACCTTTCACTTAAACACCTTTTCATATTCTCGTTCACGCTTGAGGTGACGGACTACGCAGCTCAGCGTGACTTCAGCGCATTCAAGCTGGCTGTACTCATCACGTTGTACCTGGACGCACACCTGTACTTCAAGTGGTCCTACTGGCTGGCCCCGCGGGAGCTGTGGGTGTACTTCGTGGAGAGTCTGATACGGCAAACCATTGAGGTGGGTCGTCCTTGTATTTGCTCCAGTTTATATTTGAGGTGGCGGACTACGCGTTTAAGCAAGTCGTAAATTCTGAAGTTAAACGGAGCACAAAGGACTTCAAGTGGTGCTACTGGCTGGCCCCGCGGGAGCTGTGGGTGTACTTCGTGGAGAGTCTGATACGACAAACCATTGAGGTGGGTCGTGCTTGTATTTGCTCCAGCTTATATTTGAGGTGGCGGACTACGCGTTTAAGGAAGTCGTATATTCTGAAGTTAACCTTCAAGTGGTGCTACTGGCTGGCGCCGCGGGAGTTGTGGGTGTACTTAGTGGAGAGTCTGATACGACAAACCATTGAGGTGGGTCGTCCTTGTATTTGCTCCAGGCTCCAGCTTATATTTGAGGTGGCGGACTATGCGTTTAAGCAAGTCGTATATTCTGAAGTTAAACGGAGCACAAATGACTTCAAGTGGTTCTACTGGCTGGCCCCGCGGGAGCTGTGGGTGTACTTCGTGGAGAGTCTGATACGACAAACCATTGAGGTGGGTGGTCCTTGTATTTGCTCCAGTTTATATTTGAGGTGGCGGACTACTTGTTTATGCTAATCGTATATACTTACTGCTGACGTTAATCTTGGAGCACAAAGTACTTCAAGTGGTACTAATGGCTGTCCCCGCGGGAGCTGTGAGAGTACTTCGTGGAGATCCTGATTCGACACACCATTGAGGTGGGTCTGCACTTGCCTCTAGCCTGTCTACCGGTTCGTAAATTTCGGAGATTGTCTCTTATCACTCCAACGAAGGCATTATTAGAGTCCCCGAAATTTGCAAGTTTCGGTGTTCGCGGTAACAAACCTGGTCCCACTTATATTTGAGGTGACGGACTTCGACTTCAGCGCGTTAAGTTAGTAGTAACGCAGGTAGTTTAGTTATCATTATTATGAATGTGTACCACTGTCATTGTAATTAAGTTAAGTTTAAATTAAGCGTTCTGAATAAAGTTATATTCTATTCTATTATTATAAACTTCAAGTGGTATCTACTAGTGGCTGCATGGCGGCATGCTATTGAGGTGGGTCTGGGGTTGTGCCATTTTTGCCACAAGGAGTTGTGTCGCCGGCATAGGAGTACCTAGGTACCTACAGTCGACGTCAAAGATATCGTTACGGTTTAGGTGCCAAAAATATATTTACACGACTTTATTGCCTTGACATTAAGGTTGTGTAAATATATTTTAGGCACCTACAATATTTTCGATCAGACATGCCTGTCATTGGTATGAGAGTTATATGAGATAATTTTTACCGACATAGTAGGTACTCGTGTTAGCACTTTTGGCAACAATAGCGTCGACGCGATAGCGTCATCATAATACTGGTCACAACATATTACTGCGATCGCCAATCCGCTTGCCCAGCGTGGCGATTATGGGCATTTACTTCCTAATGCGTCTATACGTCTCCTGGAGGCCTACGTCCAGCAGTCGACTGAGATTGGATGATCACGTGAAGGTGCGTTTAAACCAAAAGAACTTCGCTGTTCTAGCGCCCGTTCTACGAAATCAACCAATCACGTTTTGTTTACCGATCGAATTTCGTAGAGTGAGAGGTTAGAACAGCGAATGCTCTTTTAGTTTAACCGCACCTTGATACGAATACTTCCTGATTCGTCGGATTCCTGTTTTGCCGGATTCTTGTTACGTCGGATTCTTGTTTCGTCGGAAATATTAATATACATTAAATCATCCAGGTAAAAGAAACGTGCTTATATTTTCTTACTGTATGAAATGATCTGCTTCTCTACGTCTACCTTTTATTTAGTAGATAGGTATAACTGCGATATTTCTGTAGTATTTCTTAACCCTTTCGTTCCGGCAACGTCATACACAAAATCTACCTGGTTTTCCAGCCCCAGTGAAAATGATACTTGCTCCTAAGTCCTGTAGGCGAGTTAACTCGTTAACAGAAATCATCTTCTTAAGACCGAAGGACGACTTAACTCGGCTAGGTAAAACGCTTTTCAGAGCCGGTAGACGAGATAACTCGTTAGCTAATATTGTCTAAATGAGAAATTTTAGGTATAGTTAGTTATTTTTCTCCATGTTGTATGTGCAAAACGAAACTATTTTGACACAAATATGTAATGAATATTTTTGGGGTAATAAGACTAATAAGTTTATTCACTAGTTACCAACGCCACAATAATTGCAGCAAATAGTTACGACTCGAGGCCAAGAGATGTGTCCGGTTGTGCAACTGCAAGCGTCTGTCAATTGCCCTAAGATTTACTGACAAATTGATTAAAACGAGTATACTCGTCTACCGGATCTGAGAGGTCATCGCAGAAGCCGATATAACTCGTCATCCGGGCCGAAAGGGTTAATCAAAAAAACCCGGCGAATCAAGAATCCGACAAAATAAGAATCCGGCGAATCGGGAAGTATTCCTTGATACTCAAGTGTGTACTCCCCAGGACTCCCCCGACGGCCAAGAAGTGCTGGAGCCGGAGGAGAGCTACGACGTGCTGTCCCACTTCCACACGGTGTACTTCAGCAACTTGCCGCTCGTGCACATCGCTAGCTTCGGTGCCACCCGCCTGAGGCTCAGCTGGCCTTTCAAACTGAAGTAGCCTGCTTAGGTTTAACCTTTTTGACGCCATGTCAAATAGCAAAGCTGTCACCCAGACACCATGTCAAAATTGTACCTAATTGAATTTTACTCAGTGGTCCAAGACTTGCTATCGGTCTTTACTTTAGCGATGAACCTGCGCTGCGGTGCCAATATATCAGTCGTTGGCGTCCAAAAGGTTAAATAGCGTTGAAAATTTCCGGGAAAAATCTCGTTTCTTTCCAATTGGCTCGTTTTTTTCGGAAAAAACAAAGAAATTAACTTACAAAAGGGGGACGCGATGTCATCGAGAAATCGTCAAAATGATTATTTCTTTCAAAACCCGAAAAAAAGGAGAAAACGAAAGTTTCTTAAATTCCCGAAAAACGTTAGATTTTTTCCGATATTATCATCGTTAGTTTAAACAAGTGTAGAATCAAATTCAATAAACAACAATTTCCTTATTTTATAACCTTTATTTTACTTAAGCAGTCACAGCACTTTTCAGTTGCTCCTTTAGATGTTTGGGCAACTTTTTCTTCTTTCGCTTCCTCACTTTTCCATCACTCACTCCTGCTTTAGCTTCCAGCTTATTGGCCGGTTTATTTTTCTTCTTTTTACAAGACAAAGGATTAGGGTTGTGAGGCTTTTTCTTTTTAATTATCTTTTTAGTTTCATCCTTTTTAACCCCAAATACTTCTTTCATGATATTCAGAGCTTCATTTTGGGTTTCAGTGATGAAAGGGTTGGTTTCTAGAACCTTTTTGGCCTTGTCATAGCTGGCTTCAGAGGGTTTTTCAAAAGTGGGGGATTTATTATGCAAATAAAGTAAGGGCATACCAGCCTTCTGCCTCAATTTGTCCTGTAAGTCCCTGTCTTGAGTGGCCACTATGTAATGTTTAGGATTTTTCTTACCAACCATTGACAAAATGCAATTAGCTCCGGATATGGCCTCTTTATGCCCACAATCATGGGTTCCAAACTGTTTTAAAATAGTCAGGGCCCCATGGGTTTTTTTTGCAATCTTTTCCGTCTCTATAATGATGCATCTTGTAGTCAGGAGTTTTACTTGACTGCTTAGATATTTGGGTACTTGCTCTTTTATATTGATGTGTTCCTAAAACAATTAAATATAAATTTAAATATACATATATTAAAATGTTAAAATTGTTTTACTCTTCCTTCAGTCCTGCATGAATGCAAAGAGTTACCAGTTAGTTCTGCTGAAATGTAGTGGTAATATTCTACTAAAGTATGGCAAAAATAATAGATATCAGACTTAGTACAGAAAAAGCAGGCATGCCCAGGGATCAGTTATCTGACCCCTGGTACCAGTTTTTTCTTCATACAAAAGAATGGTTTTAATTTCGGTCTTTGTTATATAAATTCTTTGTTAATGGACTATTGGTGAAGGTCGCAGGAGACCGCTAGATGCGGGTGGCGCAGGACCGGTCATTGTGGCAATCTTTGGGGGAGGCCTATGTTCAGCAGTGGACGTCTTTCGGCTGATATGATGATGATGATGATGATGAATGGACTATTTAAAAATACGATGTTGTTAGTTACATAAAATATTGAGTACTCTATATTGTATAAAACATTTTAAGATATTGGGCTATTCCAAGGTTTTTCTGAAAAAATGGTTCCATCCCTGGGCAAGTGGGCATACCCATATTACCCATATATCTCTCTGAGGCAATGTAACTTTCATACATTAATATTAATGTTTGAGAGCCAAGAACACTTCAAGGTGTTTCAAATTAAGAATTATATTGGCTAACTTGTGCCAGCGACAATGATGATTGGCATTCTTGAAATTGCATGCAAATTTATATCTATCTAATAATTGATCATTAAACATTCAATGTATGCCTGTAAATGGACCAGAGAATTAACACAATGTAGGAAACACAGTCAAAAGTGTGACGACACAGAGTGGTCTAAAGAATTCTGACACCACAAAACAGAAAAAACAGTAGAAGCGTAATGTAAGCGCAGCGCGTGTGGCAATAGTAAGCAGTGCACGGCTTACCTGCACAAAAGTTAACCACAGTAGGCCGTCAGTTCTCTAAGCGCGCTCACGTGAGATCGTTTTCGAATAAATCCGAAAAAGAATGTGCAAATATGCCTTTTTGTGCCGTTTTGGGATGTAAAAGTAACAGCCAGAAGTCAAACCTCACCAATGAAGGTATTTCATACCACCGGAAGTTCTTAATTTGTTAATATTTTAATATTTTCTAAAATATTTCGTCTTCCGCAAGATGTTTGTACTACACTAAATAAGAAACAACTTTATACGCCAATAATAAGGTCGTTTTTTATTTGGCAGGAAACTATGGAAATTTCTAGAATTTCGGAACGATAGGCTGAGTAGCGGCCAATGCGAGGAAAGGCTCCAAAAAGGTATCGATATCGATATTTTATTTCGTCGATATACCTACATTAGTTGTCTTGAGCCGATTAAGTGAAAAAAATTGAAACATGTTTGTTCTCTATAATCTTTATTTATTTAATCGGGTTTCCGACTGTCATCGTCATCATCATCATCATCTCAACCTTTTGCTGCCAGCTGCTGAGCGTAGGCCTACGTATCATCATATTATAATATTGTGGATATTAAGGTTTCGTGGCCAAATCATAGTTTTGCCATGTCCGCCCGACTGTCATCGTCATCATCATCATCATCTCAACCTTTTGCTGCCAGCTGCTGAGCGTAGGCCTGCATGTCATCCAATTTTAATATTGTGGATATTAGGGTTTCGTTGCCAAATCATAGTTTCGCTATGTCCACCCGACTGTCATTGTCGTCATTATCATCATCACCCTAAGACTACTACCTTACCTACTGCTTAGTATAGATCCCCACATCCTCATATTATAATATTGTGAATGTTAAGGTTCTATTGTCAAATTATAGTTTCGCCATGTCTGCCCGACTGTCATCGTCATCATCATCATCTCAGCCTTTTGCTGCTAGCTGCTGAGTGTAGGTCTGCTTATCATAATATTATAATATTGTAGATATTAAGGTTTCGTTGCCAAAACATAGTTTCTCCATTTCCGCCCGAATGTCATCGTCATCATCATCATCTCAGCCTTACTTACTGTGAGCATGAGCATATCCTAATATTATAATATTATGGGTGTGAATTTTAAGGTGCCGTTCTCAAATTATCGTTATCATTGTCTGCCCGACTGTCCATCTGTCTGTTTTTAATTATTCAAAAGGTTATGAATTAATTATTTGTTATATATTATAATTATAATAAAAGATGTGCTTATTGAACATTCTCGATTACAGTACAGAGGTTCGATGTCATATCTGATATCGGGCCTCTTGTATGCAGATGTCATTTTAATCAAAATGACAATTTAAATATTGATTTTTTAATATTAATTGTATATTTTGAAAATTATTTTTAAATAAACGCGTAACTAACTACCCGTTTAAATTTATTTTTTATTTTAATTGAAGAGTAAGTACCTAATATTTATTTATGCTGAATAACATTTTGATGTTGTCATTCACAGTAACATCGATATATTTTTAGTCGATAAAATATTTTGCTACATCACTTTCGTATAAATGCCCCGAGTTATCCCAGGAATGGTGATCGGATTAAAAATGAGACCATCCGCAGCAGAACCAAAGTAACCGAAATAGCTCTCCGAATCGCTAAACTGAAGTGGCAGGGGGCGGGGCACATTGCGCGTAGAACCGATGGCCATTGGGGCGGGAAGGTTCTTGAGTGGCGGCCGGAAGGTGTAGCGTGGGTAGGCCCACCACAAGGTGGACTGATGACCTGGTGAAGGTCGCAGGAGTCCGCTGGATGCGGGTGGCGCAGGACCGGTCATTGTGGCAATCTTTGGGGGAGGCCTATGTTCAGCAGTGGACGTCTTTCGGCTGATATGATGATGATGATGATGACGAAAAACCAAAGCAAATCGAAGAAATGTACTTTTTCATCACACTTGCTTTGTAAGCGCCCCATTGCTTGCATGCGTCGCGGGAGTATTCCCTAGGGAATTATAGAAAAGTTGGTACATCATTTAACAATATTTTGTCTTATAACAATTTTTTTTGCTTAGAAGTGTGATGAAAAACATTGTATGCATCACGGTCGGTAAGCGGAATACTAACTCGAGTCATTAAAATCTAACACTCTAGTTAGTAATACCGTAATTACCTCCCGAGACGCCCAATGCTATTACTTCATATATATAATTATATATATTTTATCGATATAATACCGACTCTTGCACAGCACTATGACGCTTGTTAGCCATAACGTGCAAAAAGCAGCCTCTCTCTTTTACTCTTGGGAAATGCCACGTATGTGGGAGAGAGAACAAGGATTCGCCATCTATTGGGGAGTTGCTGAACTATAGAGTTTTAGTTATTAAACAGACTTATGCTACTCGACGCTAGATGGCAACACTCTCTTTGCAAGTTAGTAGTAGCAAGCGAAACGTCGTAAGTAATAAAACGAGTAGTATAATTTTGCTTTTGTCGCATTCGAAATAAAGTTTATTTTTGTATAAGATTTTATAACCAATAAGCTTTCAGATACTTCTGTGTGCATGTTTGCGCCAGTGTGAGTGTGGCGACATCGGTTCTCTCGAGAATCGGGGTATAAGCCACTTCTACGTTATTTTTTGTTCTGTGTCTGACACAATAGAGTATTTAAAAAAAATATTGTAGCCTGTTTGAGTCCATGATGCTGAGCAAAATCTACATTTCTCAAAATGTTTGTATGAAACTTTCGTTTTTTGTTACCAAAATTCTTTAAATATTTGGTAACAAAAAACACTTCCTGGGACAGTTTGGGAAATGTGGTAGATTTTGCTCAGTATAGACTTTACCCATCTACCAATTTTCAGCAATATTGAATAGCTACATGTACCAAATGTAGTATGTACTTTTTTGAGTAATGCTCAATAAATCATTTTCAATGTGACATCCAATCTCATATACAAGGCATGGTTACAAATGAGAGTGCGTAAAAAGGGGTAAATAGGAATGACAGGCCATTAGGAATGTTCTAAACTGGACTTTATGTCCTGGGCTAACAGACCAGTTTACTCCACATTCCTATTTACCCCGCTTTACAGTATAAGGTTATTTCTTATGTTGTTTCACACATGTGTCACAACCATGTTCAAAAGTTTAATCCATTTTTGATAGTTATTTGTGAAGTAGCCCCTGTGTCAAGCTTTCTGTTCATATACAAAATAATAGAAAATTAAGTTTAGTAATATTACCTTTCCGTACATCGCTGTAACTACTCACAAAACTATATAACAAATACCCTTAACACAGAAAGCATTCACTGGATCTAGTTGAAAATATGGTCTGCTGTTGCTTGCAATTACATCTATGATAATATCACTAATATCAATCAGGTTATACCTAGTCTAGATTACTGCTCAGTATTTGCGGCTGGCTCCGGGAAGTTCTCCTGCCAGCGCATGCTCTGCTCCTTGAGTGTGAGGTGCGAGTCCGCGCTGTCGGCCTCCGGGTCCGGCAGCTCCTCCGCCGGCACCGCGATGTCCTCGTCCGGCAGCCGTTCAGCGCGCCACTCCTCATCAACCATGTCCAGCAAACGTCCGTTGCGACGGTATTTACTGTCCATTCTGAACAATATAAACAATTTTAAACTACCGATTTAATCAACATGTTTTATCAGGGACTGAGCAGTAACCTAGACTTGGTTTTTCTTTGTAAAAGACTCACGGTGAATGCGGCGAAGCAAAATGTTCCATCAATCAATACTTGGTAAGGCTGGTGGAAACCGTAGTTGTTATAGTAGAATTTGAGGTATTTCTGGACTTTCTTGTAGCGTGTTATTTTCATTTTGATAGTCTACGAACCTGATTTACGTAGTAGCGGTTAGAAGCAGAAATATAGAGCAAGAGTAGCAAAACAAGCACGCTTTACCATGCTATGCATGCTATGCTACGGTAATTTGACAGTTCTGCTGACAGTGACAGCTCGTTTAGCGACATCTGTCATTTTTATTTTTCGCGGACGTAGTACGAGGGCTTCTAGTATTTTAGGCACTTGCTGCATGTAAGGTGTGCTTAGGCCGAGTATTATATTCTTTGCTTGAATTAATACTCTTAGGCCGGCCTTACATATCCGGAATCAGAGTATGAATTCATATTATGAATACTTACTCTGATTCCGGATGTATAAGGCCGGCCTTAAAAAGTTAATTTGAAACCATAAACTAGAACTTTTTGTTTTTTTTAACATGACGTATCGGATCCATAGACAACTTTTTTGTGAAACGTCTCGCTCTCTCGCTTCCATGTTTGTTCGTGGTCATTTTGCATTTCTGTGCTAGATTTTCCAGATTAGCATTTAATTGATGATTTTATTCGTGTAATTGTGTAATTAATGAAATTTGTGGCATCACGGCGATCTCGTGAGGACTTGTCGCCCAAGAAAAAGCGATAAACGGCGATATAATAACAGGGAGGGTACGTCTTATTCCATGTCCTTATAATCTAGTAAATGCGTCATTTTATCGAATTTTACAAAAGATCCGATTTGTGGCAATGGATATGAGCCTATAGATTGATTTCGTGACTAAGGTAGGTGTTCCGGGGTTAAGGAAAACGTTGCGTTGTGTGTTCTTGAAGGACCCCAGCTGATTCGGCCGAGGGCGTCACTCGATGCAATTGGTGCTGAGGTTCGTAGGAAACGAATTGATACGGTGAGATACGGTTAGTCATCGTCACAACAGACGTTTTCGTGTGCGTCTGTTGTAAAAAACTATAACTCGCGGATTGTGATGTGGAAAAATGTGCCAAACAGTTTGTGATAAAGTGTCAAGTCCCTTTTGTTTCTTTGTGTGAGCGTGACGATACGGCGCTAGATAATGATCTTGTTTACCGTTCTTTATGCCAGTTCATACTATAATCCTGAGCACACATGCTTTTGTTGATTAGATTGTTTTCAGTCACCTGTTCTTCTGAGACTAAGAGGCTGGTCATTCAGCCATATTTTTTTAATTAATTGCATTAAGAGGTTCTGTATTGGTTGTTTGTGTGGCAACAGATTGATTGAGACCCGGTCAATGGTTTCAAATTGTGTTTTTGTTGGATTGCTTGCTGGTGAGTGTGCATTTGTTAATCTAATGGTCCTAGGACCTCTTGCTCAAATGATAATTGGTCATTATTTGAAGTATCACTGAAGTCTCTTAGCAGTGATAAGGTGAGATAAACAAAGTGGAAAATTAAATAAAAATGCTTACATTTACTTATCAAAATAGATTTGTTATTTGTTTTTCATGTCAGCTGATGTGACTGAGTAAAGTCAGGATTGTTGTAGTATCAGAACAATATTTATTAAATTGTTTTTAGTTATTGTTTAGAAGCTGTATCTTTCTAAGAAACCTTATCACATTAATAAAGTAACTTGAAGCAGGTGAACATTCCTTTGACTTCCTTATGAATCACAACTTTAGTTTAGACTCATACCATATTACCAGTAATTATAATACTACTAGAATATTATGGAATTGGTTAACCCACTTAAGCCAACCAGGTGTTATAACACGAATTTAATTTTTTTTGGATAATTGTAGAGTTTTATTGACAATTAAATCACTTTATCATAAAAAATCCAGGGGTCACATTTTTTGATTTCAGGCTTATCTGGGTTAATTTGCTTTTTATGAAGTTAACAGACAATTTTTTTTTTAATAATTACTAAAACAATTTCCTTCCTTTCAATTTTAAATGTAAGTAACTCAACAATATTGTAATCATTGCTTACAATTTTTGATTGTAAAAATGTAAATATTATACAAGGTGCCCGTGAGGAAAGGGAAAAATTTTAGCAGCATATTCCTGAGACTAAAAGAAGCAAAAAATGTTAAGCGAGTTTTGGTCAAATCTGCAAAAAAGTGTCAATTAAGTGTGACAGGACTAAGACAACATGGTAACAAAATCGTTTCCTAAAATGCGTTTATCATAGCGTAACGGGCTAAAACGGTTTTAAGAAAAATTATGATTTTCTCTTAAAATAGACTCAAACCAGAAAACTTCATATGACATTTTTAACTTCAAATTTGGTCAGTTCAGTCAGTTGCTGTGGATTTTTTTCCCCTTTCTCATGGGCACCATCTATAAATGGGCATTTTGTTGCACAACCCATACAGCAATAGAAAATAGTTGAGTTTGATTTAATGATTATTTAGAATACTTACTATATTTTACATTACAAAACATGGCTTCACTGGTATTTTTACAAATTGAGGAGTCATTATCAAATGATTACTAGCATTTGTTAATTATTTCAAAGTATGCCATTTAAACTATAATCAAATGGATTTTGTGGTGGATCGTTTTATACTTATTATTACTAATAGTTACTTATTAAAACTAGTAGGCCTGATCATTAAATTTTCTTTACAATAACTAAATATATTGTGTTTTTTAAACATATAATGTTAGCCAATGAACAACCATCCATATGCATACCTATTAGGAACTCAAGGATCTATCTCTTATTGTTTTGTTCTCAAATAAGATTACATGTTGTAGCAGGAAGCTATATGTTTACACTTCGGTGATGTTTGGTCCAAAGTTCTAAACATTAGAACTATATTGAGAATGCTTTGGTGACTGTTTTCCTTCTTTTATTACCTTCTATTTTAAGGTAAATGATGCCTTTGTTTGTCTAACTTGAGTATGCCTAGATGGTGTTACTATTCCTTTTGTAAGTATTTTCATATTGTGTTATACAGCTTTTCTTTGATATATCAGCCATATCAGGATTATAGATTTTCAGTTTTATCAGATTCTTAATTTGTCTTTGTGTGACCATTGGACTGGATGGTATAAACAAATTTTATATGAATAATATGCTATACTTTTAATATTATTCCTGGTCTAGATATGTAATAAAGCAGGATGCTTTTCTCGTTAGTAAGCTTTATTGAAGGACAAAATCATATTAGGCGCACCATGGGTAGGCCCCCCACAAGGTGGACTGATGACTTGGTGAAGGTCGCAGGAGTCCTCTGGATGTGGGTGACACAGAACTGTTCATTGTGGCAATCTTTGGGGGAGGCCTATGTTCAGCAGTGGATAGTCTTGCTGATATTGATGATGTTGATGATGAAATCATATTTCATCAAGGCCTGTGTTAGCTTTAGCTTATACAAACTATATCTAAATATGTGTTTTTTTGTTGACTAAATATGTATTTTATCATTTTTACATCCTTTCTTCTTGTCTTGCTGGTTAAATAATTAAAAAATGTAGGTTTCATTCATCATCCTAAAAACACTTCTAAGTGTATTAAGAGTTCTTAAAATGCATTCTATATGTCTGTTAATTTAACAATAAGGGATAATGTGCTTTTGCAAATTGAAAATAAATAATTATGAAATGCTTATTAAACTTTTTAAATAATTTATCTAGATTTTCTACACCAAACTTTTTATTGTTTATGGGGCCTACACATAGTTCAATATAAGGGGGTCATTATACATAAAAGGAGTAGAACAATCTCTCAATCTAGCTCCATCTCATAGCTGTGTCCTACTGAACATAGGATTAGGGTAAATTTAACTAGAGTCTTTACAATAACATTCTCTTTGACAGGCGATGGCGACAAACAGGAGCGGTGCCGCGCGGCCGAACGGCGCCCCGCAGACCAAAGTCTGCCAGTTCAAGTTAGTTCTGCTGGGGGAGAGTGCTGTCGGCAAGTCCTCGCTGGTGCTGCGCTTCGTCAAGGGCCAGTTCCACGAGTACCAGGAGAGCACGATCGGAGCCGCCTTCCTCACGCAGACAGTGTGTCTCGACGACACCACCGTCAAGTTTGAGATATGGGATACAGCGGGGCAGGAGAGGTGAGTCTGTTTGCAAGCATTTTATCTGCTGGCTAACTAACTAGTTTAGGCTAATGCTGCTAGGTGAGCTGGCTAGTCCTCGCTGGTGCTACGCTACGTCAAGGGCCAGTACCACGATTGGCGCCGTTTTCCTCAAGCAGACAGTGGTGGTGTCGACGACACCACCGTCAAGTTTGAGATATGGGATACAGCGGGGCAGGAGAGGTGAGTCTATTTACAAGCGTTTTATCCCCTGTCTAACTAGTTCAGGCTAGTGCTGATAGGAGCGCTGTCGGCAACTCCTCGCTGGTGCTGCTCTTCGTCAAGGGAGTTCCACGAGTATCAGGAGAGCACGATCGGAGCCGCCTTCCTCACGCAGACAGTGTGTCTCGACGACACCACCGTCAAGTTTGAGATATGGGATACAGCGGGGCAGGAGAGGTGAGTCTGTTTGCAATGACTATCTGCTGGCTAAAAGCACCAGTTTAGGCTAGTTCAGGCTATCGCTGCTGGGAGTGTTGTAGTGCGTCAAGTCAGGTGAGTGTATTTACAATCACTATTAACTGGCTAAAAGCAGGTTCAGAAAAAATGGCCGCCATTTCAAAGTCTTTAATTATTGGCCCGATTGTGTTGAAAGTGAAGCTGCGCCGCTATACTGAAATTGATTAGTAGAAAGCCTCTTAAGCAAGTTTATGGTAGAGGCGATTATTAAATGAGAGGGAAAATGATTATAAAATTCAACTCATTGGGACATACCCTGAACCCATCTTAATTAGGTGATAATATTTAAGATAACGTTTTGTTATTTATTAGATCGTTTTACAGACTAAGAGACGATTATTGATTGGTATTACTGATGGTGATGATTCACCGTATTTACAAAGTTCCAGCAGGTATTTTGCTTTGGAATGCGTTTATGATCTCCTCCTCGGAAATACAGGACCTATGAAGAGAGTGATTATTAATTCTAGATTCAAACGAAAAAATATTAAATCACAGTAATTATTCGGTAAACTCTTTAACACTTGACGCCTGAATCTGTGGGCGTCTGTTACATGGAAACTGCATATCATCAGGCTGCTTGTTTAGCACTAACGTAATAAAAAAAGTCTAAAATCGCATTCGCATTCGACTACGCATAGAATAGAAAAGAAGTGGACATTATTTTGTGGTTTATAATATAATACCACAAATACCATGGCATAGAATAGAAAAGAAGTGGACCTTATTTTGTGGTTTATAATATAATACCACAAAAGGCACTCGTAGTTCCACATTGAAGTTGTGGGTACTCAATTCGAGACTTAAAGAGTCTCCAGTCTTGAGTCTCAGACTCCAGTCTTCAGACTCTGAAGAGAGATTCAACTACAAGTGAAAATTTCATGGTGGATTTCCCAGCATAATGTCCTAAATGTCAAAATTCCCGTAGTAAAAAAAAACGTTTTGCAGACATGCATGTTCACGATAAATATATAAAAGCGCCTACTTACAATTACTATCAATTGTATTCGACCTTCGGGAAAGCACGTTTTGGGAATAATAAAAACAGTCGGCGGGACTATCCATCTGGAAAATACGTCTGATTAAAGCTATTAATATCGCACCTCTGGATAAGTGACTCATAACTGGAATTATCTTGAATGAGGCCTAATCTCGTATCTATGGCCTGCATTGTTGCAGTTACATGGCTTACCCTTTTAAATAACAAGGTTACCTTAATCCTTTTCGTGGCATAATACACTAAATCGACGACATACATGGCAATAGAGTTCCAACCTTATAATCTGGATCTCTAGGATCAAATTAGATAAGCCTGGCATATGTGACTAGTCTTTAAAATAAATTAGGTACTAAGTATTTTTGTATTGTTGTCTGGCCAATTTTCCGCAACTTGATATCAAACTTGTCTATTTTTTGTGATCCTAACTTTGGTCCAGTACTTGTTGTGCTCTTTACATACACCCTTGAATTTCTTCGAAAATGTATGCAGGTTTCAATCACGATGTTTTCCTTGACCGTAAAGCACAAATTTTGAGAATATCAAATGATATTTCGTGCATAAGTTTTTTGAAAAATTAATATGTACGAGACTGGGATTGAACCTTCGACCGCTGCGGAGCAGCAGTGCGTTTTACCGCTCGAGTTTAAGCGCTTTTAAGAGTTTTAAGTAAGTCAAAAATCACTAAATATTTTTTTTTGCCAAAAGCCTCCAATGTCGATTTTTGTGACAGATAGTCAGATAGTCAGATTTTTGTGACTTAAAACACTGAGATTGTAACTGCCAGAATGATCGGCGGCCCTACCACGAATTACGAAATCCGCAAATTGCGGGGATTTTTCTCTGTCACCCTAATGAGTGACGCATTCGTTGGAATGACAGAGACAAATCCCCGAAATTTACGAACTTCGGTGTTCGCGGTAGCAGGCCAGATCATTTGGGATACGCCCGCATGCAAGTGATGTGCCTGTAGCCGTACCATGAGCTGCCGCCACGTTATTAACGCGAACTTACTTTGTATCCGTCTCGCTCGCACCAATACGCGAGTACGAGCGGGATGGTGTATACCACACACAGGTGTATGCCGTATTTTGATGCAAGACGAAGCGTGGAATTTTAAAACGACATCTATCTCAATATTCGCACAAGTGTTATAAATAGTAAACAATGAAGCTCGGAAACGTCGAAATTAGCATGTTTATCAGCGTTATCAGTACATTACTCCCGCACTTATTTGCGCACTGTTCTATTCTGTGATACAGACTACAACATAGATAAGGTTTATTTATCACTTATTGCAAGCAAGTAAGATTCAAAACTGTCGATGTAAAAATATATTTGCGGTCGGTTGTACGATATGCATGATCATTGAAAATAAATTGCGACGATGAGATGAGACCCAGTATTCTCATAAGATAATCTGCTGTGTACCTATACTATTTATGCCACAAACTGTCCAGTTTTAAAAGTAAACATAACTTATAATGTACTCTCTACACTGTTAAAAATTAGGGAATTTTACAGACAAAAAAATGTAAAATTACATCATTTTCACAGAAAAAATTGTAATTTCACATATTTTTCATTAATTTTAATTTATTTTTGTAAAATTGATGAAAAATATGTGAAATTACAAATTTTTCTGTGAAAATGATGTAATTTTACAGAATTCTGTAATTTTTTCGTCTGTAAAATTCCCTAATTTTTAACAGTGTAGCTGATATGAAGTCCATTCAAATACAGATCCATACAATTAGCATAAAAATCGAATATATGTAGTTTTAAAGCGAAAAATGCTCAAAAACATACTGTTAGGATTGACATATTTACCAAAGGCTATTATTTGCAATGAGCGACAAGAAAGCTTGATTATTTTACATTAACAGGGCTATAAAATCCTAAGCTCTGCAGTGATTGCTCCAGTAATTCTATAATCGGCAAATTGTCTTGTGCACTGACCTAAAACGCTGTTTCTCCGCGAGTTCTTCCACTGTGACCTCCCGCGGATACGACACGGGTTGTTAATTAAACTGAGGTTACTCTACGAAGCGTGTGCTAATGTAAGGAAATGAAAACTTTGCTGACACTCGCGATTGATCAGAACAGTAAAATTTTCGACTTGCTACAAAAACTTAAAAGACTAGCTTACATTTTGTCGGCATCTACAAAGGGTAAACTTAATGCTTTAACCCTTAAATGCATAGTGATGTATATATGCATCATGTACTTTCATTCAACCTTATTGACAACATGTCAGAATTCAAATTTGAATAAATGTTTGTTAACCCTTAATCGGATAATGGGAATATGTTTCCCACCTGTTTTGAATCTTGTGTGTCACTGATAAGTGCCAAAACCAATGAAATTTTGGTGTGACTCGTGTTTGATTAAGGGTTAAGGTCATGCATTTAAGGGTTAAGGCATCATCTACCAGTCAACCTTAAGGCAAAGCAAATAGATTATTTTATTTAGACTTCCATAATCTGGGCATGGTGACCTTTGAGATCGGAAACGCGTATTATAGCCATACAGTGTCTGCATACCATAATATGCTTGTTGGCCACAGATTTGGTATAAATAATGAAATGAAATAAATGAAATGAAAAATGTTTATTTGATGCTAAAATAGAAACAAAAAGAAAACTGGATCTATGTTAAAGCTTAAGGGCCAAAATTCTTTTAGTTATCTTGTTTCATACCACTCTGTCACGCTTTTAGTTGCTGTTTCGACTCAGTATATAAAAAAATCCGGTGCACTTGTATTTCTTTTTCACGCTAGATTTACTAGACTACTTAAATCCATACATCAAAAATTGGAATCAAAACATCCTCTCATACAAAAATCACAACTGTGTCACGTTTTTTAGGGACACAAAATAAGACAACGAAAAGAATTTTGATCCTTAAGAAGCATCAAAATGGATGCCACTCATCATATGCCGATAACTAAAGGGCTTTAGTTATGGCGCTGGTTTTCAGGGCAACCAAAATTATTATTTATGAATTAACACAATATCGGTTGACATAAGTAAATTAGAATATTTATGTACTAATTGAAAGCGAAGCCTAACTTGTATTGATTAACAAACAGTTAAGCAGCCATACCTGTTTCGTCGCAAACGTCATTGACTAGGTCAAGTCGCGTGGCATCCCAGGTTGTAAACATAAGGTCGTTACACGATTACGAATTATGTTCGAATCTTTGTCTTCAATGGCCAATTACGCGTTTGTAGTATGGGTGAATCAACTTTTTTTGTCCGTTATCACCATGGAAATCAGCTGACCTGATTTTATACAAAATTATGCTACTTAAACTATGTAAACATTCTTGAATTTGTCTCTGTCAAACTAATGACGGCTTCGTTAGAGTGAGAGACAAATCCTGCGTTTAAAGTTCGCGGTAGTCTCTGGGTAGGGTCGCCAGACATACCGAATAAAGTATTGTACTGTTTTTTTTTTACCTCTATGCACTTTACGATTTACGAGACGCATAAGGTACCTACGCTAAAATACTTTATTTTTAACTTAATTGAAAAGTTAACTTAAATAACCAGTAATCTCCTATTTCCCTCCATTTACTGTATTTTTTTCTGTATGTACTTTATTTTATCGTTCTTTAAACCGACATATATTATTAAACCGGGATCAGAAGGGGATTCGAAAGTACTGTTGACACAGCAAACACAAATTTTACCAAGAAAAGAGTTGTTTATAGATGTAGTGAGTGATTAATTAATCTATTGTCTGTAAGTCTCTTCTCTGCGCTTAACTTAAACTATGAACATTAGAATATAACTACGAATATATCGTAGATTGACTTATACGCTGTTGTGTCAACACTGTTAACAGTACTTTCGAATCCCATTCTAACTGCGGTTTGGTAATACTGTTTATCTTAAAACAAAATCTGTCAACCCTAGCTCTGGGTTGCCAGAACCTGAGCTAATATTATAATGGTGTTACATTGCCCGCAGGTACCACAGCTTAGCGCCCATGTACTACCGAGGAGCGCAAGCTGCTATCGTCGTCTACGATATTACCAACCAGGTCAGTTCGGATACATCTACTATAATAACATATCATTGGGTATCCTTCTTACCCCCATGGGATGAGCTTCATTCAAGTTTTAAGCTAAGATGGTCATTTTACATTCGTCAAGCCGCGTTTCCACAAGTGTTCTGAGACTTCTGAGCGAGCATTCACTTGTTCGACGAATATTTTGCTATGTGAAATCCTGTTTTCATCTGCCCAAGAACTAACGAATGCTCGCCCAGGACACTAAAGGTGCATTCAGACCAAACGAGCATTCGCTATTCTATCCCCCGCTCTACGAAATCAACGAATCACGTTTTGTGTAACGATAGAATTTCGTAGAGTGGGGGATAGAATAGCGAATGCTCGTTTGACCTGAATTCACCTTAAGTGGAAACGCAGCTTAATGGGAGAACATTTCGGTCCAAATTTCAAAAAGTTTCTAATTCCAAAAAAGTGGGGAGACATATTTGAAAACTACTACTAATTATCATTATTTTTAAAGTATCCGATAATCGCTTTTCTCTATAACTGAAAAGATTGTACAGCCTAGCAGCCTATCATGTACAGTCAAGGTTATTATGTACAATAAATGTGTATACAGTTTTTGACTTAATGTCTGGAGCATTAAGATCAAAAATGGTATATACGAGTAGGTATATTAATGCCCTCGACTTGACTGTACGTACTTGACCAAACGTATTACTGAATTATACAAATGGGCATCATGTTAATGGAATATATGAAAAAACCTAGTTAACGTTTACCCATATATATTATGATAGACGGCAATATCAAGCCGCGTTTCCACAAGTGTTCTGAGACTTCTGAGCGAGCATTCACTTGTTCGACGAATATTTTGCTATGTGAAATCCTGTTTTCATCTGCCCAAGAACTAACGAATGCTCGCCCAGGACACTAAAGGTGCATTCAGACCAAACGAGCATTCGCTATTCTATCCCCCGCTCTACGAAATCAACGAATCACGTTTTGTGTAACGATAGAATTTCGTAGAGTGGGGGATAGAATAGCGAATGCTCGTTTGACCTGAATTCACCTTAAGTGGAAACGCAGCTTAATGGGAGAACATTTCGGTCCAAATTTCAAAAAGTTTCTAATTCCAAAAAAGTGGGGAGACATATTTGAAAACTACTACTAATTATCATTATTTTTAAAGTATCCGATAATCGCTTTTCTCTATAACTGAAAAGATTGTACAGCCTAGCAGCCTATCATGTACAGTCAAGGTTATTATGTACAATAAATGTGTATACAGTTTTTGACTTAATGTCTGGAGCATTAAGATCAAAAATGGTATATACGAGTAGGTATATTAATGCCCTCGACTTGACTGTACGTACTTGACCAAACGTATTACTGAATTATACAAATGGGCATCATGTTAATGGAATATATGAAAAAACCTAGTTAACGTTTACCCATATATATTATGATAGACGGCAATATCGCAAATGGTTGTTTACGGTGGCGGGGAGTGTACCGGGCGGTCACGTGACCGGTGACTCATGAAACAGTTACCTCATTTCGATTAACGTTTCTGATGTTTTTACATATCTGAGCACGTTACAATTACAAGTTACATTCATTCATAAACACAAGTTAATTTTAGTTGTGCAATAATTTAAAATCGTAACTATTTCAGACGATTTTAAATGAAGTAAACGTACTACTCGAACCACTCGAAGTACTTCGAGTAGTTGGAGTAGTAACTACGACCAAGTCTCGAACGGAAAGTTAGTATGTTTTTGTATTTAAATTCTGTAATTAGGTGCAAAACTGTAGGTAAACAAAGTAAATATGTTTGGCATTGACTGTATAAACGAAACCTCGGTCAACTGACCATAAGTGAAACGCGAGAGGTTACGAAATATATAATAATAATGATAAGTAAAGTTTTAGTTATTAACAGTATTGTACGTCTAGCTAAAGTTACCATGTAACTAATATACACGTGACAAATATATCTGTGACCCTACCGCGCACTTTTTATCTGTTACTTCAACCAAAGAGTCATTACAGTCAGGTCTAGGGACAGCGGCCCCACGGCGAAAAACGAAATTCGTAAATTTCGAGGTTTTGTCTCTCTCACTCTAATAACGCTTTCGTTTGAGTGACAGAGAAAAATCCTCGAAATTTCCGAATTTCGATTTTCGCGATAGTAGGCCAGATCCTCGAAATTTGCGGATTTGGAAGTTCTTGGTAGGGCCGCTGAATACGAAAACACTATACCTAAGCATCAGCGGCCCCACACGAAAAACGAAATTCGTAAATTTCGAGAATTTGTCTCTCTCACTCTAATGGCGCCTTCGTTTGAGTGACAGAGAAAAATCTTTGAAATTTCCGAATTTCGATTTTCGCAGTAGTAGGCCAGATCCTCGAAATTTGCGGATTTGGAAGTTCTTGGTAGGGCCGCTGAATACGAAAACACTATACCTAAGCATAAGCGGCCCCACGGCGAAAAACGAAATTCGTAAATTTCGAGGATTTGTCTCTCTCACTCTAATGACGCCTTCGTTTGAGTGACAGAGAAAAATCCTCGAAATTGACGAATTTAGTTTTTTGCGGTAGTAGGCCAGAAACAGCGTTTTCAAACCAATATAAATTATTTTAGGAAGTTTAGGACAACATTCAAATGATTAGTCAATGCACGATGGCACTGTCGCACTGTTTTCTTCGTTTGTAATTTGGCGGCTTATGTAACGGCTTTCACGGCTTCCGCCGTACAAGGACGGCCAATTCTTTACTTACGCAATTGTTACTTTGTGTTTACACTTTTATGGCCATGGAAAACGATGCTTCTATGTGCAATTGTTCTGTGACTTTAACGTGTATGTTATATCGTCCTATTACTGCAATACCAGCTATGTGCATGTATTATGTTATTCGATAATGAATTTAACTATCATGATAATTAAATTGATTCTGCCAAAACCTGATTTGTGCAGATAGCTGGTATTTGCACTAATAGGACGATATGGTAAAGTCAAAGTAGAAACTCCAAAAATATGAAAGATATTCTATGGAACAACTCAATTGTTTTATATTTTTGAGTTGTGTATTTTTGAATGACTGCGTTAACAAAGAGTTTATATACCGAAGAACAAAAAATAATGAAATTAGAACCGATCTTTTGTATAAAAAAAGGTATATTCAACATCATCATCATCAGCCTATGATAGTCCACTGCTGGACGTAGGCCTCTCCTATTAACTATGCGTATAAACGCATTAGGAGGAAAATACCCATAATCGCCACGTCGGGCAAGCGGATTGCCGATCGCAGTAATGTGTCCACTATGATGACGCTGCTGCCCATTATCAATCTTTTATCAAATAATGGTCAGTGACACTTCAATCCCTTAGTCGACTCTTACTACACCCGCAGGAGGAGTTGGGGTGGTGACAAATGTATTCTTGCTGCCGTCAAGCGGTAACGGTATATTAGTCTACAATTATTACTAACGTAAGAACTCACAGGTGTAACCTATGGGACATGACATGTCTTCAGCTCGAAGCAGGTCAAAGGTTCACGTGTCTGTCCACTGATCGCCTCGTTGAGGGCCGTAGATAAGATTGGGCACATGTCTACGTGTTAGAGTGCCAGACTGTTATCAGAGCGTCCGGTGGATTCAAGGTCTGCTCGAGAGTTCCCGTTGTCTGAGAGATAGTGGTTCGAAGGTCGGGGCCTATAGTTTCATGAGAGTTGAGGTCTGCGTGACCTATGTCAAGTATACACATGTGGTATTTGAATAGTGTTCGTTTTTCGTACTAGGGTGAATCAACTTTTTTTTGTGTGTTATTACCATGGTTACGGTCACCAGAGTCACGCTCGTTTTAAGCAAACATATTGCTACTTCAATTATGCAAACATCCATAGAATCCATGTTTTTAGGTGGCCCATTAAAGAAAGGACTTATTGACAACAGAAAAATGCAATTTTGGATATTTTAAGTAGCCTAATTTTGCATAAAACCAGCGTGACTCAGGTGACCGTAACCATGGTAATAAATAACAGACAGAAAAAAGTTGATTTACCCATTAGCAAATCTAATTGCAACTGTAAGATTGACCAAAAAGTTTGTTCAAGGGATTTGCTTCGATATTTAAACACAGTAAGTCAGATTAAGTCATTTATTCACTATATTTATTGCAATTAGTACTTTATTTAGATGTGTGCTATCATTAATTTCAACTCCGGTGAAATTACTTTCACCCAACGTAACGCAAGTCAATTGACAGGTAAACAATTAACGGAAATGATCATCATTTCGTTACCTTGACTTTATTCACAACACAACCTCTGAAACAAATTGTCATTGGAAATCATTCAAATATAATTTAGAACTTAAATGCTATCTTGCGGTAGATTAGTAGGTGCTATGCTATATCTAAGGCAGTGATGCATACTTAGTGACAAGATGCTATTTGACAGCCCGTAGCGTCGGTTGTGACAATGCCTGCGAAGCTAGACGTCCTGGGTTCGAATCTCGGTGAGAAAATTGTTCCTCAATCATGTATTATATCGTCGCTTAGTAGCAAAACAAGCTTTAAAGTGAGCTTACCATGGGATTAGGTCAATTTGTGTAAGGATATTTAATCATATTTATTCGCTGTTGAATGGAATTTACTTGCTAACGTGGTTACCTATTATGGTAGACTAACGATCCAAAATCCACGAGCTTGAGTATCGCTGGGGCCCATTTCTCTAAAGCTTGTAACTTGTAATACAAGTGGAAGTCTCTTTTTGACACTATTGATTAGATAAGGACTTCCGCTTGTATTACAAGTTACAAGCTTTCGAGAAATGGGAGGCAGTTTTCATTACTTTTTGTATCATTGTAAAGTTTTCATAAGCACCACACTAGCTGGTATTAGAAACTAAGGTCGCCGCAGGAAGGCTACGGGTGTTCGTGCATGCACAAATGAGGCGCTAAGTAGAATGGATACTACTACTGCATAGTACCTTCCTAACAAACAGCACTCGCGAAGTTTCACACCATGCGAGTATTAACTATCTAACTTTTGTGTCACATGGATATGAAATTTTAAGTACGCTAGCTTCTTAAAGAATACAATTAGTCAAGTTATAACCATCGGATATTACTCTTTTTTAAAACTAAACAAAAATAACGTAAAATTAGACAGATCCCTTTGAAATCCATGACATCATAGTTAGACATTTTTTGAAGACTCTTTATAATTTTTAGTTTGATTCATAATCATAATATAAAACATCAAAGAGTTAGATGAAGTATAAGAAATACTCTCGCTCTATTGCCATCAAAACATAATGTGATTTGGCCGGAGTTGATCCGTTCTGATATTAAAATCGAGGACTATAGACAAATGCCTGGAAATATCTGTTCCTATCAATCTTTCATTCCAACGAAAATATCTCTTACGTAATCATCATAAGGTCGTGATTCACAAGGTCAGTGACAAGGCTAGGGAACACCGACAAAAGATGACCTTTGCGACGATAAACTAAGCTTACTCATCTCATCTATGTCTAATATTTGATAGTGGACATTAACAAATGTAGCCAACACTTTGAACTCTGCTCAGGGGTCTACCATGACCTCTTAAATGCTATTCAGTTTAGGTTCGACTTGTCAATTTTTGACAGCTACGAGTAGTCGAGTATTCTATGGAACTGACACATTAGGTCCTAAACTGATTAGGAGATCGTGGTAGCCCCCAGATACATTTAGGATTTCGATTGGTAGCAATGGTAACTGATAATTATGATTTTTAAGTGGCAACTGACTAATATAATCAATTATCAGTCTTGCGCAACTTCGATGTGATTCAGTTCCCTTCGACCGCTTATGTAACCGGAGTTAACCAGATACATAAAAATAAAAAAATGATCCTCATAGGATACTGGTATCCAAGCAATAGGATTTTTTACTTTACTGACACCTGATTATTCGTAACTAGTATCCAGTAAGGAATAAAATATAATACTCTTATCTCTTATTACTTCGGCCGCGTAAGTGACCGGAGTGATTCAGTTTAGTGCTGCCAATGCAATAATAAGTAGGTACCATAAATTAGCATTAACATTGAAGCGCCAAGTATACTTGGTCTTTCATGCGGTACCCGAATTAAAATATGAGGTTGCCAGGGAACCGACAATGTCTGCATGAGGCGGACGACCAGGTGTAATTGCTGCGTAACAGTGTCAGTCTGACACGCACTCTCACCTCTTTCCGATTAGAGTACTCTACTTGACTTGTTTAAATATAGGTATGGAGATTAAAACAAACATTGATTGAAATATAAAAATACCTATAACTACAAGGCTTTTACACTTATCCAAGGTGTTAATAGAATTGAAAATGCTATACAGGGTGGTCCAAACCTTGACGTCAAAAAATTTTTTTTAGATTCCTCACGTCATGAGCTATCAGAATATACCCCATGTATGTTAGCCGATTTTTTGTAGTTTTCGAGTTATGAATTTTTGAAAGTTTTTTTTGAGAAATTCTGGAATGAAGAAATTTATTAATAAAAAAAAACTGTTAGGTTTTTTAACTAGTTTCTTTTTGTAAAAGTATTACTACAAATAAAGCATTTACTGACAAAAAAATTAGCGTCCTCACTTTGATACAAGTTGGATAAAAAAATACCAAATACAAAATTTTACGCTAAAAACGCATCAAAATACCATTAATGTACGTAAATAAAAAAAATAAAACATATCCCAAGGATTTTTGGTAATGTAAAGACTGCCCTAGACCTTAAACCTTCGTAAAAGCAAAAAAAAAGTGATACTTAATAATGAGGATTTTTCGGAGTAGTCGGTCAAATAAACTTAAAAAAAAACTTCTAAATTTTTAATTTAAAAATAAAGTGAAATTTCGTCTCTTTTGTTGTTCTTATCAATAAACAAAGACAGAAAATACCACGAAAACCCAATTTATGTAGTTATTCAAGTCATTTTTTACTACTTTAAAATTTTAAGCTTTTTTAAGTTTATTTGACCGACTACTCCGAAAAATCCTCATTATTAAGTATCACTTTTTTTTTGCTTTTACGAAGGTTTAAGGTCTAGGGCAGTCTTTACATTACCAAAAATCCTTGGCATATGTTTTATTTTTTTTATTTACGTACATTAATGCTATTTTGATGCATTTTTAACGTAAAGTTTTGAATTTGGTATTTTTTATCCTACATGTATCAAAGTGTGGACGCTAATTTTTTTGTCAGTAAATGCTTTATTTGTAGTAATACTTTTACAAAAAGAAAATATTTAAAAAACCCAATAGTTTTTTTTTTATCAATAAAGGTCATTGGGCATTTTGTTCCGGCATATGACCCACTGCGTACACAAACGAAATAGGGCTAGGAATGTAGGTAGATGTAAGTGCTACTGAGAGAATTAAGGAACGGGAGAATTAAGGAAAAAATAAAAAGGAGATCTAATCATTCTAGAATTTTTTCAATGAATTAAGTCAGAACTGTTGTTTTTTTTTCAAAAATACTCTGTATAGCTGCTGCTGGTAGTAAGTTCCGAAAGGCTCATTGGTTCGAGCTGGGGTTTGAATCCAGAATCTTCCAGATTGAAAGACCAACATAGATCTGCTACCCACTACGACCAGTAGGTCACAACCGTTTACGCAAATAGACAATGCTGAAAGTAAAAACATTATAAACACTATTTCGGATACAAAAAGTCGAATAACTGTTTTTTCCCGCTTGATATTTACGGAAAAATTACATATTTAGAAAAGTGAGATTTAATTCTTTATTTTAAAGCTAGTTTGGTCTCTGTACGCGAAAAATCATAGAGCGGGTCAATAACGCCCAATGACCTTTCTTCATTCCAGAATTTCTCAAAAAGAAACATTTTCATAAATTCATAACTCGAAAACTACAAAAAATCGGCTAACATACATGGGGTATATTCTGATAGCCCACGACGTAGGGAACCTAAAAAAATTTTTTTGACGTCAAGGTTTGGACCACCCTGTAAAAGTTAGGTTACAGTCATATCATACGTCATATTAAAATACCTTCTCTCAGATATGCCTGGAAATATGTTCAGTATGTGAGTTCATATCGGAATAAGGGTTATTTTTTACGGCATGGCCATTGTATTAATTACACTTGTCATATCAGTAGCACAACCAAGAAAAACTTGTACGGCTAGTATCCGCGAGTCCAAGGACCAAGATATCGTCACGTTATCAGATAACCGTTAATTGTCATTGTGCGATTGCTGTAGGTACTCAGTCCAACGTGTTGTTCGCACATCTTTGTGCTTTCTGCTACCTAACGCACCAAACAAACTTAAGGATGAGCAACACCAGACGTGACGTACACGTACGTACGTGCACGTTGTAGCGTCGGAAATGTCATAGTAAATGACACACCGCTTGCACGGCACGCGCACGTGCACGCCACGGAAGCGGTGTGTCATCTAATATAACATTTACATACGCTACAACACGTACGCCCACGTCTGCACACGCATCCAGTGTGGCTTTGTCATTAGCTGTTTTATGTGTGACCTACCCGTCGCTTTTTAAACGACTTCAAAAAAAGGAGGAGGTTCTCAATTCGACAGATTTTATTTTGTACCCGATTTCTGCGAGAATCGTGAACAGATTTTTTTTTTTGTAATCGAACGTGTATAACCCCGTGTATGGTCCCGATGGCACCAAGGTGGGGTCTGATGATGGGATCTTGGAGAAATCGAGGGATCTCTTCAAATGTTATAGGTACATGTATGGCGCTTTTGGTATTTCTTATTCATTTATAAGAATTTGCATTCGGAAAGTAGGATTTGAGGAAACCAATCGGAGGTCTTGTAGAAATCGGTTGAAGTCGGTTTTTGAAATTTTTAATTTGGTGATTATTAATAGTACATTACTACCGAGGCCGGGAAGTGACTGGTTGCCGGCCGAATATATGTAGACGGCCGAGCGAAGCGAGGCCGGATAGTATTCGGACGGCAACCCGTCACTTCATGGCCGAGGTATGTATAATGCTTTTCTCAAACATGCAATGAAATGAAACAAAAAAATGTATCTTCTTTCTAAGAAATTATAAGTCAACTACATAACTAAGTCTTTGAAACACAACAAAAGTCAAATACGACACCGACACCTCATTTTTTTTTTTAAGATTGACCTGTTTGAAAGTTGCAAATTTTTAATTTAAAAAAGCGGTATTAGACGACGCGGTTGGTTGGGTTCAATTAATCGCATGCAGTGATCGGGGCCGACGGATCGCGCCATATAATACTGCTTTTTAAATATTATTTTGAGTACATTTATTTACATTTTTTTATTGTACATTTATTTTAAATGATATAATTTAAATACCTAATTATAACTGCAAAAATATGCCAATCATTTTTTTTTATACTAATATTACTTACAGATAATTATTGGCTAAAAGCCAAGATGCTAGGTCACATTCCTATGTCAAATGAAAATTAAAAAAGAAGGCCGGCAACGAGGTACTTCCCGGCCACTTTTTAGGCACGTAACTACAACATTTCATTGCATGTTTGAGAAAATGTTTTTATAGAAATATTTACAGACGGAGAGGGACTAACAATACTTATCGGCTTGCTAAGTTAGGAGGCGATGTAGGTTGTTTGACTGGTGACTATGACTACATCCTTCGCACGTTCAGCAGGTTAAACTGCTTTGCCCACATTAATTATTTTTCTTGTTGTATTACCTACACTTCAATAAGGATATTAATAATTGACTAACCTACCAAAGAAACCATACATTAAAAAACCGGCCAAGTGCGAGTCGGACTCGCGCGCGAAGGGTTCCGTACCATTATCAATTTATTATTAAAAAAATACAGTTAAATCAACGTACCTCAAAAACTATAGGAGATATTTTTATCAAACCAAAAATCGTTGATAGAGTTTATTAATTTGCATAACATATATTTTTTTTAGAATTTTATATCGCGTAGTTTAAAAAACAGAGGGGGGGGACACATTTTTCAGACTTTGAGAGCTGATATCTCGAAAACGATTTGCTTAAATAAAAATTAGATTTATAAACCTTCATATCATTTTCAAAGAACTTTCTATTAATACCCCACACGCTTATATACAACTAAAAAAAAAATTCTATCCCTCAGTTACATGTATGGAGGGCCCCCACCCCAATTGTTTTTTTTTACAATTTAGTATCATAATCTTGTAGCGGTTTATACAACACATATCCTTACCAAATTTCGTTACTGTAGCATTTATAGTTTCCGAGTAAATCGGCTGTGACAGACGGACAGACGGACAGACGGACATGACGAATCTATAAGGGTTCCGTTTTTGCCATTTTGGCTACGGAACCCTAAAAATGTAGGTATTTAATTTCTAATCTACGTCATTGAATACTTCTAAATCGTTATGTTATTTCATAAATTCTTGCCATTAGAGTATCCTAAACAATAAAATAGTGTCTTTGAATGGTTTGTTTATATTTTGCAACGTCTATAAAAAATAAGCATTCAATCCTAGGCAAGGCTAACTAATCGTCATCGACGACTGATTCAACTGACTACTAAGAGCGTCGCGTCGTGCTTTCTCTGGTGACTGATGTATCCTATTTTTGCAACAGATGTGCGACGACATTCTTTTGCAAAGTCTCCCCTCCTTTAGTTCTAGTTAAACTAAAATTTAAAGCTGTTGCATCATTCTTCGCTGGCGATCTTAAAACACGTCTGATATGATTATAGAGTCAGAAATTCATATTCCTGGTTACGAAACTACAATTTATGTACATAGATTAAATCTAACTAATCTACTTAACCTAACCTATATCTAAGATTGGCCCTTGTAGCATTGTACCGAGTATGCTGGCGGCATATCCTCGCTGTATCGCAATACTGATGCGTTGTGCGAGGCTCTTCGGTCTTTAGTTATGCCAACCAGACATTTCGCGATCTCAGCAAACAATTTGCATGCGCTGGGGCCCCATGAACCTAAAGTTTCTACGCCAAACGGTACAAAACCGTACTCTTTGACGGTTACGAATAAAACTCATTATGTATATTTGTACAGTAGGTACTACCGGTCGCGCCTGGATCGTGCCAATGAATGGAATGCGTTTATCTCACTGGACGTGTGATAGCACGCCACATGTCCTCTCGCTGGCATGTCGCTACGCTGTGCCATATATGTTTACCTATAACAACGTTAACCTGTAGGAAGGTGGTTCCACGGAACTTACCTTACCGTTAGCGAAATCAAAACTAAGATGATTAAAGCTTTTGAAACGCCATGAACTAGTAACGGCCCGGCTACGACATTGGTCTAAGGCGACCAGCGGCAAGCGAATCCATGAGTTGGAGCGCGACGCCGATATGGGTCCGAGAGGGAGCACCATACGTTTTCCGCTAAGCCGGTCGCCTTAGACCGATGTCGTGGCCGCGGCGTAAAGGTATCTAACATACCACACCACAGACGCCTAAAGGCCCGGCCACGACATTGGTCTAAGGTGACCGGCGGCGAGCGAATCCATGAGTTGGAGCGGGATGCCAATATGGGAACTCCCTCACGCACGTATGGTTTTCCGCTAAGCCGGTCGCCTTAGACCAATGTCGTGGGCCTTAAAGGCGATTTAGCGGACACTGTCAAAGATTGCAAAAGATTCAGATTACTTCGATAACCAGTAGGCTTATGGTGGTCCCATGTTGAATCGTTTGTCGTCGTTGCCGGCAAGTTCAAACAAGTATGCAAGTGCGAAAGTAACCATCAGAAGCCACCTGGTGGGTTAAGGGTACAAAAGCTCATCGGTTCTCGACTTGGTCTTCTTTTGGCATGGTCTCTTTCTGCAAAATCCGACATGTTTCTCATTTTCTGTTGGTTATTCGGTGCATGACGTACAGAACATGATACCTCGAGATATTTTGATAAAGGAAAATAAATTAAATTTATGACAGATTGAAGTTCAAATTTCTTCTACTTTTCATCTCGAGTTCAAGTTCTTCACACCATTCACCGAATCATATTCATGCGAAAAAAGGTCGGTTATTAAATACATAGAAGATTATCATGTCTACGACATAAGCTAATATTGTACATTATCGATCAGCTACGTCACCGGGTCGTCTCAGGCTAGTGTCGTACTCCTTCCTGCCCACACGTTTACCGACGGCTCACTTGTAAGTCTTCCCAAGTTCAAGGGCTACACGTCACGGTCTGTGTTGTACAATTTTACCAATGACATTTTCCAATGATGACGGCTATATGCGGAATTAGTGCCATATAGGCCAGCGTCGGATATAGCCGCCGATTTATAAAGGACCTATGCGTAAAAATCAACTTCGCTTGATTAACTATGATCGCGTGGCGTCGGACACGTGATTTTTCGTCAAGGCTTGGCTTCCAAAAGGTCAATGATGGTGCATTCCACGAGAATGTCGAGTACGTGACGCCGTTTTTCGCGTACATCTAAGAAAGTTACGAATACAATTTTTGGTGTATCTTAATTTTATAACTGGGTGTTTGTATTTATAAAGATTTCTCGCACTCTACATACACTTCTAAGGTAGCTGTAATAGCCGTCCTTCCTTAGACTTAGACTTTTTCGTGGAATGCACCTGATGTATAAATCATGTTGACAAGATCTAATCTTTTTTCTTCTATATCCAAGCTGTGGTACCTACCCCTTGTGGTGAAGCGAGCAGTTAGTTTTGTGAATGGTAGATTCGATGACATGTCATTGAATGTACTGGTCATTGGCGATGTCCGCTGACTACCTTTATATAAGTTCTTGCCTGTGACAGCGAAGGGGTCACACGCTCCAAAAAATGGTTGCTTTTTAACTTGAAACATAGCTGTTACGTTACTAATTTGTTTAGAAGTGGAAAAAAATACTCATAACATTTGTAAATAGTAGGTATAGATGGAGATTCCCCAGCCGTAAAAACGTTTAAAGTTCCTAGAAAACCGCAGCCCACTCGGAAATAACGCCGACCTGATTGATGTAAATATGTTGATTATTCTTCCTCTAAGCTCTCAACAATTATAGAAAACTCATTCCTATCATTACGCATGTGATGCGATGACCGGATACCATCTTTTAGATTGTACGCATTTTTGCAGCTGTTCAAAAATAAACTGGGAAATAAGGCACTGAAACGAATTGGAAATAATATAACACTGAAAAGACTATTATGATTTATTATTCACTTGTCTGTAAGATAAACTAAATAATCCCAGCTTCGTTCACTAAGCATAACGTCAAAAATGAACCGTTTTAGTTAGATTATTAAGTCTTCAATCCCGTGGATGATGTTTTAGTACTTTTGCTGTGTCCGTTATCATTTGCATGCAAATTTGATGTTTTTATCACCGGTATTTATATTCGACTGTAATTTTAGAGGCGTTTGTTGAATTGTTATGAGTAGCGTTACTTTTAGAGTTTCTACATATAGTTATGATTTATTATTGTTTCTCTATCGATAAAATAATACCTGCAACCGTTTTGTCACCACCATTTAAAATATCAGTCTTGTACAAATGTGGCAACAATTAGTGTTTTATTGTAGATTCTGATTAAGAAAAAAATGGAAAAATATACTACTGACTCTACTGTACTGTAAATATGGTCTACCACTTTTCGACCCTAATCTGTAAAGTGATAGACATACCTGGGATAACTGGGGGCATGTTATAGGGATTTGATATCGATTAAAAAGATGTCGATATAATTATAATAAAATATGTGCTTATGATAGATCATATTTTTGGCTTACTTTACACATATAGATGCAACATTAACATATTTCAGTTACTCAGAGATTCTTTTAATTTTCTATTTGCGTTCTTATCATCGAAATATAAATCAAATAAAAAATATATGCCTTCCTTATGTTTTAAGTTATATTCATTAACGTTTACTTTAGCCTTGCCCTTGACTTCCAACTTTGCAACTAGTTTATTCCAGTATGTCCAGCGTTCGCACCGAGTTACAAATTAGAGCAGACGACCTTGTGGGGTCGCGGCCGAACGATGCAGGTGTACTAACTAGTTACATGCCTACATGAGTAGATACAGGTACTACCTGTCGTGTAATGAGCAAGTTCTAATCAACCGTTATAAAGGCTGTGTGGCAAAGAAAGTGGTTTTAGATGTCTGCAGCGTTTTCATTGTTTTTTTTTATTCGCCATCACTGCTATCAGATATAGCGTTGAAAATGTCGGAAAAAATGTAATGTTGTTTTCGGGAATGTATGAAAATTTCGTTTTTGATTCGGGTTTTTACAGAAATAATCAATGTCACTGTTACTGTCAGTCGTTTCCATCTACACCGTGTTTTTATTGATTTCCGTTAAATTGGACAGGTTACTTGGAACATTAATAGAAGTTGCCTGGTATATCGGCTTTTGTTAATTTGGAAAAAAAATTGTTTTTTCGTTTTCATACATAATAATTGTAATGGTAAGTGTGAGAGAACCTTAAAAATAAGATCTCGGGCGACTGGCGGCTGCTGACGGCACATGTCAAAATACGTAACGTTAAGACACTAGTTTCTTAGAGAAATAGATCATTTTTGACCTAATTAAGTTTCCCTTTAATTTAACGGAAATCAATAAAAACACGGTGTATTTCAATTGACTTTTCCTCGATGACATCGCGTTGTCATGGTACTGGTATAGGTGAAAATTAGACCTAATTCTCATTGGTTTAGAATTGAAAATTAAAGTGGATACTTTCATTGATTTTCCGAAAGCATCCGGAAAAAAATAGCTGTTTGGAAAGAAACGGGATTTAATCCAGAAAATTTCAACGTTAATCAGGTATAATGGGGCGGCTAGGGTGCGCACAAATATCAAATATCTGTATTAGTACAGATTCTGTACTAGCATAGGTTACCAAATATCAAATATCTGTATTAGTACAGATTCTGTACTAGCATAGGTTACCAAATATCAAATATCTGTATTAGTACAGATTCTGTACTAGCATAGGTTACCAAATATCAAATATCTGTATTAGTACAGATTCTGTACTAGCATAGGTTACCAAATATCAAATATCTGTATTAGTACAGATTCTGTACTAGCATAGGTTACCAAATTTAATATCTTAATATATGGCAACATTCATTGCGCCTTTCAAGGTATTCAAGCACTAAACAATAACTTAGCATTTCGATTGTCAGGTGTAATGGTACGGATGGGAATCCAAACTGAATGTTTAATTACCGGCTTATACGTGCCGGTTACATGCGACCTTGCATGCGCCGTACCATCGCGAACACAGTTTAATTTAGGCTTACTGCGAACTTAGAACATCATGTATAAATAAAAAAAAAATGGTGCGCGTTTTGAGAGCGGGGCGTGTGGGAGAGTGCGCGTTCGTCGCATCCCGCTATAAAAACGCGCGTGTCTGACCGAGTCTTAATAAAATATAATTTCATGAGTCATTCTTAAGGTGCGTGCAGACCAAAAGAGCATTCGCTGTTCTATCCCCCACTCTACGAAATCAACGAATCACGTTACGTGTAACGATCGAATTTCGTAGAGTAGGGGGATAGAACAGCGAATGCTCTTTTGGGCTGCACGCACCTTTACACAAAACGGCCCAGTCCCATGGAAAGCTGGAATTAAGGCTTGTGTTGTGGATACTAGGCGACGGTGTGAATACTTATTTAAATACGTAGAAGGAAACCATGACTGAGGATCAAATATTTTTATCATAAATAGATGAACAGTCAAAGGCAATATAAAAGTACTCAAAAATATGTCTTAGTGTACTTTATTTCTGTCTAATAAGAACGTTGTAACATATTTATGAGAGGATTATTTCTAACATATTTTAGCACTTGACTGTACAAAGAAATGCGCTCGTCACCAACTGAGCATGAGCAGTCAAATCGTGTCATAAGTTTCGAGCATCTCTGTGACTATAACAAAGGCATTATAAGTGACAGAGACATTCTCGTCATTTTCTAAGTTCGCTATAGGCCCTCTGACGATTTGCGCACTTTATGGACATCGTAATTAAAGGCTCACGATCGAACAGTTAACTGTGTGGCGGTACGGCGGTAGTACTCGCGCTGAATGCCGTGCAGAATGGCTATAATAGCCGAATAATAGCTGACATTGTTGCTTTTCGCTTTTAGTTTACTCTTCGTATTATTCGAAACTATTCGAGTAATATTCGTCGTAAAGAGTTATTTACATTATTTACCAGCATCATTGTGTACAAAGTAAAGCCAGGGAAAAAACAAAATTACGCTATATGTACGGTTTGAGTCTTTGTCCAGGTTTTGCGCAGACGGCAGCCCTAATAAGACTATTTACGTAATATTCATTGTCGCTCTTACGTTATTCGTCATCGTCAACGACAGCGGCCAGACAGAGACAAATCCCCGAAATTTGCGAACTGTAGGATTAATTTAGCTTTGGAAAATAAGTTCATCGTTGAGCGAGTAACTATAACCATCGTTCACACGGGAGCGCTTACGTTTTATTTGTTTCTATAGCTCGCGGCGGACCAGAGACAGATTAACGTATTAGGCGGTCGCCGTCTGCTGGCCTAATACGCTCGTACGCTAGTCCTCATCATCCACGATCGTAGGGTCGTTGATCGTAGTCTAGCCTCCTTAATTGAGCTTACCGTGGGACTAGGTCGATTTGTGTGAGATATCCCAAGATATCCCATAGCTTACTCAGTGGGACCAGTGCTTAACCTAAACCTTTAATTCCAGGACACCTTCGGCCGCGCCCGCAACTGGGTGAAAGAGCTGCAGCGGCAAGCCTCGCCGTCGATAGTGATCGCGCTCGCGGGCAACAAGAGCGACCTCGCGGCCAAGCGCATGGTCGAGTTTGAGGAGGCGCAGGCCTACGCTGACGAGAACGGGCTGCTGTTCATGGAGACCAGCGCCAAGACTGCCATGAACGTCAACGATATATTCTTAGCGATCGGTGAGTCTTGCATTTTGCAGTGTCGGCACCGGCAGCATGGTGAAGGTTGATGGTCATGGTTGTCAAGTGCAGTTCCCAGTACTCTAATAATCATGTCAGCAGACCTATGTTTACGAGAACGGGCTGCTGTTCATGGAGACCAGCGCCAAGACTGCCATGAACGTCAACGATATATTCTTAGCGATCGGTGAGTCTTGCATCCTCCCGTTTCTGCAGTCAATTATTGATATTACCGTAGTTTCATCAGGTTTGAACTTCTGTCACGGTCGCCATGTCCTTTGTACTAGTCTTCATGTCATCAGGTGTGTGCCGAAGAGGCGGCGTCTCTTCATGGAGACCAGCGCGAAGACTGCCATGAACGTCAGTTATATATTCTTAGCGATCGGTGAGTCTTGCATTTTGCACTGTCGGCATCGGCAGCATGGTGAAGGTTGAGATCGAGTTGTGACTGGTTTGAACTTCTGTCATGGTCGTCAAGTGCAGCTGTTCCTAGTACTCTAGTAATCATGTCAGCAGACCTACGTTGACTAGAACGGGCTGCTGTTTATGGAGACCAGCGTCAAGACTGCCATGAACGTCAACGATATATTCTTAGCGATCGGTGAGTCTTGCATTTTGCACTGTCGGCATCGGCAGCATGGTGAAGGTTGAGATCGAGTTGTGACTGGTTTGAACTTCTGTCATGGTCCTCAAGTGCAGCTGTTCCTAGTACTCTAGTAATCATGTCAGCAGACCTACGTTGACTAGAACGGGCTGCTGTTCATGGAGACCAGCGCCAAGACTGCCATGAACGTCAACGATATATTCTTAGCGATCGGTGAGTCTTGCATTTTGCAGTGTCGGCATCGGCAGCATGGTGAAGGTTTGAGATCGAGTTGTGATTGGTTTGAACTTCTGTCATGGTCGTCAAGTGACGCTGTTCCTAGTACTCTAGTAATCATGTCAGCAGACCTACGTTGACGAGAATGGGCTGCTGTTTATGGAGACTAGCGTCAAGATTGCCATGAAGTGAACGTCAACGATATATTCTTAGCGATCGGTGAGTCTTGTATCCGCCCAAGGACTGATATCATCGTAGATTCTGCAGTGTTGTCAGCATGAAGATTGAGATCGGGTTATCACTGGTTAGAATTTCTGTTATGGTCGCCAAGTGCAGCTGCCCCTAGTACTAGTCATCAGGCGTATGCCGACTCCCCTTCTCGGCACGTAGTCAGAACCACGGTGTTTTGACTTAGTGGAAGTAGTGAATTTGATTCACTCATGACGTCATCGGATATGCTTCCGTAAATCAACGTTAGAGGGCGTTGATATCAATTTCAAGATCTTGTATTATCTGTACAGCCACTATTTTCTTTTCCGTTACGCGCAGTTAACAAAACGAAAGAAATGACAAAGTATTAGTTTTTTTTCATTACTTGGCTCTCAAAATATTTTTGTTTTATACACAGATATGAAATATTAATTTAGCTATACTTGTATTTTTACTTTTGTCCAATTTGAATTCTTTAGCAACAAATATTTTAGATACATTTAAAAAATATATTGAATGAACGGAACGTTTTTGCAAGAGCGGCCATAATTAAATTTTCGCTTTGGTTGTCTTCGCTTTGGGTGTGCTTGAACTGAAAGTGCATCGAAACGATATTATTTTAGTGATTTCATACAACGACTGTGCTTGTTCTGGACTCCTATAATTGTGCTTTTCCATGTATGTACTGTACATGGATTGGATTTTTGTAAAAATGGTGCGATGCGGTTAAATGTGTTGTTTGCCTAATTGTGGTAAAATGCGTGAGCATTTTAATGTTACTCAAAACGCATATATATGCAAATTGGAAGCCATTCGCAAAAACCGTTTCAAGATGGAAATGTACCACGAGCTCCGTTCGCCGACATTAGAAAACTGTGCAATGCGGCTACTGTTTTTTTAAGACTGGTAAAAAATATGTTAATATTTTGAACTGTTTCATATACCTATGTATCTGTCCGTAGCGTCGTACCTCCTGAACGATTAATAGATTTCAATGTATTTTTTATCTTACGCTTTATTGGACAGGATTTGATACTTAAGCTATGTTTCATGCGTAGTCTTCTACAAGATATTGTCGTAATATGAATTAATTTAACTATTCTAATAAATTTGGTTAGTTCTAATAATAAATGTTTAATTCGTTTTTGGGCCCTCCTGAAAAGTCAAAAATCGGTTACATGAATTCTTAATATTATTGGTAATAAATGTCTGAAACCATGTTTAAACTTCAATCAAACTGATAGCAAATAATATATTATACAGATGCTTAATAAGTTAGTACCTAAAAACTTTATGGATAAGGCTAGTGTAAAAATAAAACATGATAGTGACACATTTTTTTTTGTTTTATTGTTTCTCGATCCAAGTTCGGGCGAACAGAACTAGGTCACATAATGTGTGAACTTCTTCAGCTGATTCCAAATGAGAAATGCGTGGCAAGTTCACACTTGATGTGATCTAGTTTTGTTTGTCCATTATTTTAAAGGTTACCAATCTACAAAGCTATACATATATATATATGTGTGTATATATATATGAGAAAAGTTGCCGTGAATCATCAATAGATAGCGCTGCAAGCAAAAACCTTGACTGATAACTCTATACATACACTATTATTCAATATACTCTATGGTCAGAACATGTTCTTATAAATACATGAATAAATCCACTATTAAAGATCTTAAGCTTGTGCTTTCTTGCTGTTGAATATTAGTCACGTATAATTAATGGCGTTACGCGATTTCGTGTTATTCTTAGTTATTTATGAAGCTTTAAGATGTAAAGGTAGAATTACTATGTTGATAACGATGATAACATTTCGTATGTTTTCGAAATTATGCTGAAACTGAATTTTAAGTATTTTAGTCTGAATTCGTAATAAAATGTAAATAATTCCGTTCCAGCGAACAAGTTACCAAAGAGCGAAGGCGGCGGCGGAGCGCCCGCGGCCGGCGCGCGCAGACTCAACGACGGAGAACAACCGCGAGCCTCCTCCTGCTGCAAGTGATACACGACACAGGTATGTAGGGGGGCAACAGTGTTAGTTGGAGGGGGAGGGGGGGCTAGAAATAGTGGCCGCAGGCGGGAGGCGCCGGGACGGCGGGCGCGGGTCGGCGGGCGCCGGAGCGCATATTACATATACTCCATCCGACAATTCCTGGATACTTAGCCAAGTTGCCAATCGCTAGCGCTTGGTAGCGTATCGTAGTTTTCCCTCTCTGTCACTCTTGCATATTAGTGCGACAAAGACAGCTAGCTGCCTTTCGTTATGATTGACGATTAAGCGCTAGCGATTGGCAACTTGGCTAAGCACCCTGCTAGTAGAAAAAGAGGCAATATCAAAAATGTAGGTGAAACGAGTTGTTTGCGTATAAGAATTTAAATTAACCGCCTTTGATTAGCCCAGAGACCTATTAAGTGGTCTCCATAAAGAAAAGAAATGATATTCTTTTTCTTACTCTATTAATTCAAAATTCACTGGTGAATTTCATTGTCTGGGTGGCAGAAGGTTAGGATTCTCCGTACCCAAAGAATAAAACGAAACCCTATTAGTAAGGCTGCGCTGTCTGTCTGTCTACCCATCTGTCACCAGACTGTACCTCGTTAACAGTGATTAGAATTGTACCGTGCCCGAGAATGTTCTCCGATTGGTATGGAGAATGTTCTCCCTCGAGAATATTTCCCATACAAAACGGAGAACGTTCTCGGGAAAGTACAACTCTAACCGTGATAGTTAGAACAGTTAACATTTTGACAGACACTGTATTTCTGTTGTCATAACAAATACTAAAAATATGAATATTTCAAGGAGCTCCCGTGATTTTTTTCTGATAAATTAAAAATAATACAGAACCCTTCTTACGAGAGTCCGACTCGTATTTTTGGTCAGTTTATTTACTAACAAAATAGCGTGTAAACTATGTCTTCTTTCATTAATAACTATCATTATCATCATCAGCCTATGATATTCCACTGCTGGACGTAGGCCTCTCCTATTAACCATGCGTATAGGCGCATTAGGAGGTAAATGCCCATAATCGCCACGCTGGGCAAACGGATTGACGATCGCTGCGCAGTAATGTGTCCCCTATGATGACACTGCTGCCCATCATCAATCGTTATCAAAAATGGTCAGTGACACTTCAATCCCTTAGTCGACTCTTACGAAATCCGCAGGAGTTGGGGTGGTGACAAATGTATTCTTACTGCCGTCACCACACGGCCCTCAAGTGGATACAGTGAATTTATCTGAGTTTGAAGTTAACCGACTCATATACTCCGTCCGACAATTCCTGCTAGTAGAAAAAAAAGCAATATCAAAAAATATAGATGAAAAGAGTTGCTTGCCTATAAGAATTTAAATTAACCGCCTTTTATTAGCCTCAGAACCCTTCTTGCGCGAGTCCGACTCGTACTTGGTCGGTTTATTTACTAACAGATTAGCGTGTACCTATGTCTTCTCTCATTAATAGCTATCATTGTACCAAAATTTAAATTTATTTTTGTGGTTTTCAGATAAATTCGCTCCCCGGCTCAGGCGTGGCCGGCGCATGATGTGTCCGCCGCCAGCTGTATACACGTACGAGATGTAATTAATTAAAGATATATTTAATTTGGTTCATGTTTTAGGGCGCAGCGGGGGCGCCACCGGCGTGTGGACCGCTATACGGGTACACGGGTACAATGATACACGTGTATACGGGTATTACGGTACACGGGTGCCTGGGTACACGAAGGGGTCGGGTTTTGTATAACAGTAATAGACAGTGATCGGTTTTTTGGATTCACCCTCGCGGGATTTCGTGTATAAAAAATGACGGGTGTGACTATAAAAATAATATTATATTATATTATGAACAGTAACATGGCAAATTGCTTGGATACACGCATAAAGTTTATTTTTCAAGTTACTATGGGAAACCCGCCGGGGGAATAAAAAAAACCGATCACTGGTAATAGATGACTGTGTATCCGGAAGGTATCACCTTATATCGAACGTATGATACACAATTATTTGTATAAGATCCCGGGTTAATAGTAAGTTAGTAATATGGTCGTGTTGAATATCTTGTATCTTATTCAAGGTACACACTTGTTAATGACTCGTAGTGTTACAGAGCTATTTAATATATTGAATTAATAATTTACCCTATAGGGTATATTAACATGTGCGGTACGCACGCCGGCCACGCCCCATTTAGTCTAATCTACAATTAAACAGTTAAATACTTGGTTAGAACGCTTCACGGTTCTCAAACTTCACTTATTAACCACGAGTTTATTTACACGCTTTCATTTATACTTTCCAATCGAAGGGTCGCGCTGTCCAAATTGTGGTGAAGGTGCATTTACATTCGTTCTCCATTCTCATTCGAATCATTCATTCATTCATTACTATGACAGAGTTCAAAGAAATCACACCAAGCTAATACCAGGGGAGTTCAAAGGCTTGTAACTTGCAATACAAGCGGAAACCCTTATCTAATTAATGGCGTTAAAAAGAGACTTCCACTCGCAAGCTTTTGAATATTGGCCCCAATACGACGTTAAAACGAGTACTTATGACGTCAATACAATACTCTAAAATTGTGTCCTATCGAGCTGGATTCTCGACAATAGGTACTATTAAATCATTAATGAATTTTATTATACATTTTTATAGCCAAGGGTGACGAAAACGTATACTATTGCATATAATAGTACTCGATTTCTTCATGACTAAAATCAATTACAGATGTAATTAACAATCTTTTTCCTTTATTTTCACGAAAACGTCCGAATTTCTATTTGTGTCTCAATCAGCTTCAGATGAATACTGCAGGCCTAGTGAAGATGCCAATCTGAAATCGTATACGATAAGCGATAAGTCACGTGATCATAATAAAGTATGGAAATGGTTACGTGACTTTTCGTACGAATCATTCTCATATATTATGGTCACGTGACTTATCGCTTATCGTATACGATTGAAGAATGCCATCTTTGCTAGGCCTGGTGAAGTTCATTGTGACGGCTATATGAATTCCGACGTTTCCGTGTAAAGCCAAAGGAAAGGAGTATGCGTTACATATATATTATGTAGCTCTGCCAAATGTCACGTTTCTGTCACTATTCATCACATCAATCACGCCTAAGATAAATCTCGGCTTTCCGCCCTGCACCTGCAACTTAATGAAGGTCTACAAACTGCACTTAATTAGTCATAATGAGACAAATTAACACTAAGATAAAAAACTCTTAAACTAGCGTATATTTGTCAGGCGTAGTGACATATTTCGGAGAGCCTAGGTGTCCATTTCGTCTCCAGTCGACGCGTAGCGGCAGGCTCGGTGCTTCATAATAGGGACTTAAGTCCTCCGAAACATATCGGGCGTAGTTACATATGCGTGAGTTTAACCGGATATATTTTAAGCCATTTACGCTGTTGGTAAATATATATTATATATTCAACTAATACCACAGATTCAATACTACGTTTATTGTCGAATGAGGATTGTTTCTAATGAATGCGAAAAGACGCGTAAAATGATGGTCGTGACGAAAATGTCGAATTATATATTTATCACAGATAATTACTGTAAAAAGGGGTAAATAGGAATGACGGGGTAAATAGGGATGTAGAGTAAACTGGTCTGTTAGCCGAGGACAAATAGTCCAGTTTAGAATAACACACATGAAAAAATCTGCTGTTCTATGGGTTAACAGACCAGTTTACATTCCTATTTACGGTATATTGAGAAAATGTTCCTTTAATTTCTGTGCAATATAATAAATGTTATGATCATAAATGTATTTCTAATTAACTAAATAGACAGTTGCTTAATATAGTTCACAAACTTAATGGTCCGTCTCTTTCACACTGTTTCTATTTAGAGGGACAGCGATAGTTTGTCGCCACTTCAGTATTGCATTGTGTAGGGCGTCCTCTCACATGTGCATAGTTATTTTAAATTAGATTTACATCTCAATTAGGACGTTATTTTATATACCTAATAAAATAATCATTGGACAAACTTGTTCTATATTAATTGTATTAGTATATTTTCTGTATGATTATATATTTTTTAAGAGAAGTGTAACTAGAGGGGATGTGGCAGTTAACTTTAATGTAAAGGATATATTATTTAGCATTCCACTCGCTGCTTGCTTCGCGAGTTATATACAGGAGGGAATTAGTGGCGCGCCATATTATATTCTAAATGCCAGGATTCTCAGTCTTATTTTATTATGTACTTTGAAATAATCCAACTATGCCCATATACGAATTCCGCAATTATTTAGCCAGAGGTTTTATATCGATCTGTGTAATTGCATTAAAATGCCTCAATGTTGATAATGGGCAATTTCAAGATGGGTAAAGTTAGAGGATTTTAAGTATACTTTAACATCTTTCGAGCTTGGCATTGTGTATCTATTCTTCGCGTCACTATGAACGGAACGTGTGTAGGAACACCTCGAGAGTGCAAAGTCCCGTCTCAAAGCGCACTCGCTCCGTCCGCCAAGTTTTTAGTTATTACCACTATTTAAAGCATGGCAAAGTTGGCATAAACTACAGAGATATTTAAAAAATTACTAGTTTGGCGATCGGTTCGAGTGCGCTTTAAGCTTTGATTTGTTTGTGATAGGACCTAATCGCGATTCAAAAATCCGTTTGCACGTGAAGCAATATTTGTTATTAAAATGTCCCGACATTTTGTATAGTCCCGGTATAAGATTAAAATAGGGCATCTACATATTCTAAACCGCCATATTGAATTAAACACCCCATAGCAAATGGAAGTAACTTGGACACTATCTGTTCACTTACAGTCCTGAATATATTCGTTTGGTTTTGAACTGTATTTATGAATATGGCGACTTAAAATGTGAGGTGTTTTAGGATAACGAAGATATATAATGTAATACATATGAGGTTCTGAAACATATGTAAACTATAATAGTGCTTTGTAGTTGACACCAGCGTCCTTGCGTTTATTGCGGGGATAGTACCGTAATCCAGATTTTGATTACACTCGAAAAACAGTAATATTTATCTGTATTATTTACTCGTCATGTTTACATACTCTAAATGTTCAAATTTTGCCTAAAGATTAGATCTCAATAATTTGTTAAATGTGTTTTTTGTCGGGCGGGCAAAGTTACGATTACAAAATTTGCTCTGCCTTTACAGTGCAAACAACAGTAGAACCCGCAATAAACGCAGTACGCTAGCAACGTGGGCAGGCGCCGGTCGCGAATATTACATATTATTTATGTATGTAAAACGCGTAAATGTCGAATTATTGTTTGAATTGTTTCTATCGCGGCCCTGCCACGTAGTAGTGACACTGGCCCCCGACCGACGGATTTTAAATGTACATCAATTCATCATATTATATAGGTGAAAAACGTAGCAAAGGATACTTAAATATTGTGAATATATTCAATACTAATTTCATATAAAAAGCCTAACAGGTACGAATACTTCAGCATGGTGTCATTAAACGTGTTCATCTATATTATCGTTAAAACAGCAATGTCAATGAACATATTTCTTACTGGTGGGGCGCAGTGATTTTGAATTCAGTATAACATAGCCTAGGACCGCGACAAGTAAAAATGGGATTATCTGTATAAGCACTTCGTCTGTTCTTGCAATATTGCGCCGATGTTATCAGATCGCGTGCCGAGAAACGATGCAACTTTGCCCGGAGGCAAACTTGATAATACCGTTGAGTGGAACTTTTTTGAAAGTATATAAAGTTATATTGTGGCGTAAATAAATAATGATCGTCTCTACTTTTATTGCAATAGTCGGAATAAATGTTATATTTAATCATAAAACATTTATTGGAACTATTTTGCTCAAAGATTTTGGCTTATAATTACGAAACGGTATTTAAAACGTTGCAATGGACTGCATTAATCCTTGTTAAAGTATATATTATTTAGAAGTTTAAGCAAATAAATAGAGATTGGATTGGTGGGCAAAGTTGCATATAATTTCATTACTTTCTGTAAAATAAAGCGAGCCAGTCGATATGTCGCATCTATAGAACGAAAGATCAACTCAAAACAAATGCTAGTTTGATTTCTATTGAAAGCAGTTAAGGTCTATTTTGGGATGCATTTGTTGTGTGACTTGTGCTCTTTAGTTGTGAAGGCGCGATGGTACTGGGCCGAACGTTGACATCCGGGTCAAACTGTATGTTTTTGTATTGTGTAAATATTTTGGATTTATTAAGATTATTATATTGAATAAAAAAAATATTGTAAATGTATGTTGCGTTTTATTTGAGGACACGAGATGAATAATTGTCCCTGATAGTGTCATAATTTGAACTTCTGACAACTGCTATCTGACACGTCCGAGGATATCGTTAGGTACTATTCGGTACAAATGGACCGCCGAAATATGTTTACTACCTTTATCGAGATAGTAAAGTCGTGTGGTAGTAATTTTAGTGCTTCATTTGTATAACCCTTAATTGCATAGTGATGGAAATATCCATCATGTATTCTTGACTCTATTGCCAACATGTCAGAATTCATGAATAAATCTTTGTCGAGGTCATGCAATTAAGGGATAAATCACTAATCAGATGTGACTGAACATGAGAATATTTAACCCTTAGGTGCATACAGTATCAAAAACGATACGACCGAAATGACACATGTCGAAATAAGTAATCAATTGCGACTGTCACACTGAGCAACAGAGTTCTAATTGGCATCGATTGTTTACATAAGTCATTTATTTCAGAAATAGAATGTGTGTTACCATATGCACCTAAGGGTTAATTGGTAACTCACATGATAAGCTGGTTAACCCTTAAATGCATAGTGATGTATATTATATACATCGTCATGTATTCTTGACCAATCTTGACTGTATTGACAGGATGTCCGAATTCAATTTTGAATAAATCTTTGTCAAGGTCATGCATTACGGTTAAATTCTACTTTGACATGTTTACCCTTGCGAGGGTCGCCAAATTTAATGTAGCAACAATCCAGCCAAAGAAGTATTTATTGAAAAAAAACAAGAGTAAATTTAAATTCAGATTCTGTCTTGTAAATCCTTGGGTGGGAAAGACCAGCCGTAGAATATTTGATGTATTTTCATATTACAAGCAATTTCCATCCTTATGGTAAGTAACAAAGTGGGATGTTTTTTACTAAAACTCAATTAAATGGTGGTGTCGGTATTGATGTTAGAGATAAATAAAAGAAATAGTTCCAATATACACACATTTATTACAGATATGCCGTCCTAACAGTAACGAGTCTACACGAAACAACTGTGTACTATACAACCATACCTAACAGGGTGACCAGCGGGACTATGTACTCCCTATCACGCTTTATCGACCAAAAGCGAACCCTATTGCGAGGCATTAAGGGTTATCACTTGTCAGTTAATTCCGTCATATTGTTTAGGTTCACGATATGCAGTCGCCATTAGATATATTATATCCTACCGTCCGGGGCGTTCAAAAATATCTGAACACGCCTTTATTGCCGTAACTATAGACGCGTGTTCAGATATTTTTGAGCGCACTAGACGCTACGATATATGAAGGGTCCACGGAAAAAACATGTCAAATACTTAAAAAATCAGGTCAAATTCACACCTTAGGCTGCGTTTCCACCAGACATGTGCGAGGGTGCGTTTCCATACAAATGACACCTATTAATGACTCGAGCGAAGTCGAGCTTATTCTGTTAAAAGTAAGGTGGTTTTTCTTTCTGTAATTTGAATTGACTAGACATGTTCTTTCCGTGGACCCTTCATATATAATGGCAACTGTATCTGTATGACAGATCAACAGTATGAAAGATCTTCCAAATCTGTAAGTAGGCCTGTCTTTGTTACTCCAATGAATGCGTCATTGGAGTGACAGAGACGGATGATCGAAATGTACGATTTTCGATTAGAAAGATCTTCTGTTATCCATTTCACAGTAAAGTGACCATAGATATTAATCGAGGCCGATAGACAAACAACCTTATGCACTTACGTACAGTCGAGTTCATAAAATTTATGAACTCGACTGTACGTAAGTGCATTTAATATGAGTAGGTACAACATTTTTACTGTGTTGGGAAGGTGCACAATTGTATACATATTTTATGAACTCGACTGTACTATTCGGATGTGTGTTAAGTTGTTAACCCTTTGAACGTCTTACATCATACCCAGGCGAGCAAAAAGCCTTAAGTGTGAGTCACTTTGATAATTGACGACATGACACCTAAAGGTGTTCTTGGAGTTGTGGGCACAACACCTAGTGACACTTTTAGTTGTTCTTGGCGTTCAAAAGTTTAATTCATACAGGAAGAACCTTATTATAGGTGTTTAATATGATTATATGGTGATTTTTGTTTTACACTCTAATCACGTAATTAGGCAATGAAAGGGTCTCGGCAAAAAACAAGTTTACCTACATTCCAGCTAGTCACCCTGTATATTAATAACGTAACATCACGGATCGATTCCATATATAATTTACATGTGTTCTTATTTAGAAATAATTGATGACTTAAAAAAATATAAATGATATAATAATAAATACATTTTACGTTAAAAAAAGGAAGCACTTAAAAAATCAGCCACACATCGGTGTTGCCAGTTAGCATTTTTAGCTAAAATGGCAACACTACAAGCATAAAAAATACAATCACAAAATTGGCGGTGTGAGCAATAGATAACCTAACATAATCATAAGTTAAATTGGAATGGTGTGGAATACAGGTTACAAATCAAATATATTCATCTTTGTAAAACTGATATTAAATCAGTCTGATATTTTATAATTATAAGTCAACATATATAAAGCGGAGCCAATTCAGAATTGAGGAAAAAGTAATTACTCCAGAACGCTCAAAGATATCTGAACACGCCTCTATCGTTATGGCAACAAAGGCTAACCCCCTTATTCATATGCGTCTGCTAACTTAACAAGCCGCTAATAATTGTTTGTCCCTTTCGGTCTTAACAATGTGTCCATAAGAGCAAAAGGGGCAAACAATTATTAGCCGCTTGTTAAGTTAGCAGATGTTAGTTAGATCTGATGGCGACTATACATGCGGGCTACCCGTCTCGTTTTGATTGTATTGATTCGATAGAGAAGACCGCGTGTTGCTGTCAAACACAAGATATTATACTAGCCTGCCCTGAACCATTTTTTTTCTTTAACACCACTGCTTCAAGGGCCTATTTTTCAAGTTTGTAACTTTACAAGTAGAAGTCTCTTTTTAACTTTACATTAAGATCTGAAATCGAATTGGAGATCAAAAATGTAAACAAATGGGATACCACTACAAAAAAATAATCGCGAGAGGTGGGTAATCTAAAATCATTGAAAGCCTTGAAAAAAAAATACGCATTTACAGTCACTGACTCTGACGTATAGTTTTTAAATATTTTACTAATTTTTAATACCGTACATTATTTTTTTAATGATATATTTCTCTAGTTTTAATAAAATGTAGGGTGTTTAATTTATACTACTGGCAATGATAAGAAGTTTTAAACGTTTGGTTCGCAGTTATTACAATGTACCTACTGAAAAAAATCAAAACAAGATGTTGCTCCAAATTACTTTTTTTATGAATTCATAAAAACTCCTAAAGCATTACAAAGTACATGGATACAGATTTTAGTATTTTTACCTATAAATCAATCATTTTAATTTTTTAATAGTAATGGATTCAATTGTAACTATAGATGAAGACTGGAATTCGTTCCCCGACTATTCTAAAGATTAAAGTAACACGACATTGGTTTTCAAACATTGATTATGTTGATTATTTACATCATTCTAGTAAATTTTCTAGGTATTATTTTTGTAATCAGGAACCGTGGACACTCAGCCGTATGTTTTTTATAGTCATGTCCAAATATGTTAATAATTGTGATACTTGTGTATCGAACATACTTTGACTTTCGCGTATCTACACCTAAACATCAAGCATTGTCTTCTGTTTAACACCTGTAAGGATAGTTTGTAAGCGTGCAAATAAATAAAATAAAATAAATAACCCATCTCAAAATGCGACGTTAATTTATAAAGGTGTTAAAAAATAAAAAGTTTTATACCCCTGGAATGTCACTGTAACATTGACTTTATAATGTCATGTCATTGTCATAGATTGTTTTCATTTTTGATCTCGAATTCCATTTCAGAGCTTAGATAAGGACTTCCGCTTGTATTACAATCTTTTGAGAAATAGATTCTTGTAGGTTTAGCACATGATTGGTGAGTCAGTATATCGCCGCGAGATAGACTTCCTGTCTTTTACTAACTATATTAATAAAAGAGGGACGGGTGGTCTATCTCGCAGCAATATACTGTCACACCAATCATGTGCCTTGCTTAGGTAAGGCAACTTATCAATTTTATTATAAATATGACAAATCGACACGCGTATGTGAAAATCATATCAAAAATATTGCACAATACGATTGATCGTGCATCCACACCATTTCCAATGCCTGGGATTACAAACGAGCTCTACCTAAAGACTAGGGTCTTAACAATACGTCGGCCGTTACCTAAATATATTACAAAAATATCTGCAGACAGTAACAGTGATATTTAGTGATCTAGGGGTTATTGGTACCTATTTATATGATATGAGCGAACAAGCGAACTTGGATGGCCGTTGAGGAAGACCAGGAAATATGTCAGACTAAGGTTGAAGACACAATACATTATCCACATCGAGGGTTGCCTGGTGAAACTCGATAAGTCCAGATACCTATTCATTGAAATGATAACCTCACGTAAGTGTCATATAGTTCGTATTTCAAAAACCGGTTTGCTCGACATATTGCCGGATTTTTATTAGGAACAGTGGTGTAGGGTTAGAACCGGAAGTCGTTTTTTTTTTCTCTCTCATTTGCAATTAATTTAACGTTTCAAAAGCGCTCATTGCTGGGCCTAATTGAATAAAGAATATTTTGACTTTGATTTTATCGGGTTTCACCAAGCAACCCTAGATATATCAGCACGACGCATTTTGTCTATAGGAAATGGTCGTTCATTATGGGACCGCGTTCAGCTTTACACGTACGAACCTAGCAAGCTGAATAAGCAACGCCTATCTCATAGACGGAAAAGGGCAGACGATACTTATCAACTTGGTTAGGTTAGGAAGTGTTTAGGGCTTGTGCATAAATCACGCGAGGTCCTATAGGGGGGGAGGGGGTCCAAGAAAACATCACGAAAGATCACGGTAGGGGAGGGGGGGTCCAAGGAGACCTCACGTGTATTTTTTTACGATGAACAAACTAAGAAATATTGTCAATTTCGGCTAGCGAACGTGAAAAGTTGAATGAAAAAATACACGTGAGACTGCTAGGGGGGGGGGGGGGGGGTGTAGCCAAGAAAGTCACCAAACATCACCATGGGGGAGGGGGGGGTCAAAAAGTAGCCAAAAAAACATCACATGATTTATGCATGAGCCCTTATGAATAAAGGGGTTAGTACAATCGCAATCAGGGGGCTACCACGACCTACTAATGCGATTCAGTTTAGGGCCTAACCTGAATCGCGACGTGTCATTACCATAGAATAACTGTCAAAAATTGACAAGCCGAACCTAAACTTAATCGCATTTAAGAGGTCGTGGTAGCCTCCTCAGATAAATATCGCATCTGCCATGGTGATCAAAAATATCTAAATACATACTCTATCGCCATGACAATAGAGGTCAAGGTGCTTAGACAAGTTGCCAATCGCTTAATCGTCAATCGTAAACGAAAGGCAGCTAACTGTCTTTGTCGCACTAAGAAAGAGTGACAGAGAGGGAAAACTACGATACGCTACTAAGCGTTAACGATTGGTAACTTGGCTAAGTATCCTGCTCAGATATTAGTGAGTACCTTGGCTGCTTCGATATATCAGATGACGACTGTATCTACAGGGTGAAACATGAGTCGTGAACAGTAATACGTTTTTCTAACTCTATAAACAACAACAATTAAATGCTCCAAAAGTTACTTAAAAATTGAAAAGTTATTTATTTATAATATTTACTTCGGTTACCGCGAGGATTACACATGAAATACTACTACTGTCAGTCATCCGCAGACCACGAACCCTGTAAAGTGTTCGAAACGTCGGAATGAAGTTAAAATTAGATAATATAGTTACGTACACGAGTTTATCCGTTTTCATAGTTTTATTTTATTTATTTATATTTTGTATTTTTTGGCTTTAGGATATCCAAAAGAATTTTTAAGACAAATTAATGGAATCATTTAAATTACCTCTTCAAATTGAAGTGATTAATAACGGAAATTTTGTCATTTCGTGTAAAATTAAATGATATTTATTACATTTAACGTTTTAAATAGCTTAAATAGCTGTTATCATTTCTGAAAAACACCTTAGAAATTAGAAAAATTTACAAAAAAATAAAAAAAACATGACTTTCCAAGTAACTTGTGGAGCTTTCAATTGTTAGTTGTTTATAAAGTTAGAAAAACGTATTACTGTTCACGACTCATGTTTCACCTTGTATTTATAATTCCTCATTGGCCACCAAGGTTACAACTTATTAATCTAAAATTTCAACACAATGAGCTTCTCTATACATAACAGTTTATTTTCGTTTAAAGTGTTTTTTGTATCTAACAAAAACCACGTCTACACTACGTTTTGCACGTGCGATATTTCTCATGTCTAAGTCTATGATACGCCTAGATACATGTTAACAAATTGACGCAGTAAACCACTACTTCTAATATAAAATCAATAAAAAAACATACATGAAAATATATTTGTAGACATAAAGGGAAATATTAAAAATGTGCTTCCTCTGGCGAGTATGGTTTGAGGCATTTAGATCACCCACGGAAAACGCTTCATAATGTTGCCACCGAGGTCACAGCGGTTGAATCGCTCAGAGAAATACTCAATACTGACAGATTCGTCCGAAATCCTATCCAGACTCTCAAGCCGATTTTTAATTTTCCCTTTATCACTTATATTTTTAGTTTCGTTTACAGAAGTTTTCCTTCTTACAAAATTAATTAGATGAACAATGGAGTCAACTCGATTCAAAAAGTTTCGATTGCATATTAAGTCTTGGGTTTCAGATAAAGGAAGGGTTTATGGTCGATCGACAAATGAGACCTTTTATATTGGAATGTATAGAAAAAAGTCTTTAACGCTTTATTTTTTAAAATAGCTGCCATATATTTATACTTACACGATTCTAATGCACACTTGCTGTTACATACTGTTAACGTAAGATCAACTATCTGATTATGACGTTTTAGTATCGTATAATATTGTCAGTCCTCGGTATATACCTACTCTGGCTAACCAAAAGGCAAAAAGGCTGTACATTCAAATTTTACATGGCCGATTGGGCGGACAACTATTCGCGCCCACATTTTTTTTAATTTGTTGTGTTTTCCTACTGACATGCTTGTTGGCCAGAATATAATTATATAACAGCCAGTGTGTGGGTACATTAGGCTCGTTAAATCTATAGTGTTGTGAAAAATATTAAATGTAATTTCAGTAATTTTGTAGGAGCACTATGTCACAATAATAGAAATAATTTATTTTATTATAATACGAAACGCATTAAAAATATCATTAATTAATACAATTACATGATCAGATTATAAATATTACATGCCCGATAATAATTTAAATTTATAAATATTGCACATTGGATTTTTTTCACCTCGGGTGCTAATTCAATGAATAAATAAGGATTGAGAAATAAACACACATTTAATAGAAAAAATCTTCAAAAGTAAAGTTTAATTACTCATTAATACATTTCAACTCTAACTCGCAATTGATGATTACCATTGTTACTTAGCAAACTTCAGATTATTCTCGTTTATTCGGGACAACGGTAGACAATTCTGTCTTTATTTGAGTCTTTCGTGTATATTTACATGTATTCTGTATAATTCTGTAGGCGAATGTATAGAGTTAATGTACTGCTCTTCGTACTCATTTACTTATGTGTAAAGTGACGTTTAAGACTTAAGTCCCTTTTAAACCCGTTATAACTAGAACGGGTAAATTACGTTATACATAATAAATTAAGACTATCAACAACCCTATACGTTTAGGGATATACGCGGGTTTAGACCCTTAGACCAAAACATCGACACGTTTTTTATAACAAAATGATACAAAGTTCGGAAAACGTCCAGTACAATAAGTTGGCAACTTTGCAAAGGCATTTGGTCCATTTGTAGTTATTGCGTTTTTTAAATACTTTTAATGAACCACGCGTACACAGAGAGAGAGAAAAGTATATTTGATCACTAAAATAGTACTAAAACAGAACAAAAGAAGAAAAAAGAAAATAGTAGATAATAGGAAAATATTAATAAAAGATCTCAGAAGATTTTTCTAAATACACTTTTATAATATAGTAACAACACTTTCCTCTCTCACTGCGCCAGCAACATTTAATATAACAATATTGTAATATAATTGCAACTAGCCTACCATATATTATTCACTATATAAATTATTCTAATTTAATTACCGAAGTCATATCGAATACATACATATATGTATATAACGCTGAACTGTAAACAATCTCACATATTTATATCTACAAGCAACATATAGTATCATACATTATATGTTTATTACATGAAAAAGAATCGGTAGTATTTTTTATAGTTTTCTCTATATTATTATAGAATATAATAAGATAATAACTTAGCATCCATAATTTATAATTATTTAAAATATAGAAAATGCCACCGACTCTTACATTCACAAGTATAATTCACACGAAAAAAAAACAAGCGGTAAAGATTGACCCAAAACATACTGCGGTTGCATCTGTTGTAGCAAAAAAATTGCAGTATTCGTGTTTTCCTTGTGTCTAGGTTCACTAAAAAATGATATATCTATTTGGCATAGCGTTTTGGAGGACTGGAGACACCATGTTTATTGGATTAATGCGTGGATATATGACTTATAGTATTCTAAAATAAGAGGCCGATAAAGTAGCCGTCAAGTCTTGGTAACTTTTCAACAAAGCTGGAGCTTTAGATACAAAACAGATTTGGTGATTCATGTCTAGAATGCACAAATAAATTGGAATAAAGTCTACCCATTCCCGGGTAATTTAAGTTAATTAATATCTTGGAATGTGGCCTCTAATTATAAATTATATTATTCAATATATTTTGTCCGAAAAATATATCTTGACACATTATAAAATACCAATATTAAATTGTAAGTTAGTATTAATTGGAATAAAATCCTGGTATATCAATTGAAGACCTGACGGGAGAACCACTTATTTGTTGAGTGCTTTAGGAAACTACAGTTTATTAAATTGCAGTAGAGTTAAATGCGCTAACGTCTCTCTTGCAGTCTCTTTTCGATAAGCATGTCTCCGTGCTTAAAGGAAAGAGACAAATGGATAAAGCGATGATCAACGCTGAATGATGTCACGTCTTAATCGGTCTTAATTATTAATACAATGCACTTAATTCATAGATATTCAAGTAATAGACGCCTTATCGTCACTAACTCTTGAGCAAATGAAGTTGTAAATCGTCATCGTAAATAGAATTATGTCGGGTCGAAGCCCAAGGTGAAAAGGAATTAATGAGGCTTTTATCGTTTTTATTACACTTTCTGATGATTTACGCCGATTTAATAAGCAAATCTGGTGACTGATCTGATCATAACTTGGCAACAAGCCAACATTTTGAATCTGTTTTGTGTAATGGAACAGGCAGTCAAACGTGGTCCCATTATAAGTAGCGTTGAGATCACCGCACGAGTACCAGGATCGCATGGGCAGGGAGGATCACTTGACGGGCAGACCATTGAAGGATACTGACTAAAGTTGATTTCGTTACATCGATCTGGTGACTCGTCACAGATACGAGTAAAGTGTTTTCTAAAAGAGACATTACCGCTAAAAACACAAATTCCCCATTATAAGTAGTGTTGAGATCACCGCACGGGTACCAGGGTCGCATAAGCAGGGAGGATCACTTGACGGGCACGCCGGTGAAGGAGACGGGCTGCTCGTTGGACACAAGCCCCGCGCGCGGCGCCGAGCTGGGTTGCAGCCCGGACTCGATGGTGGCGGCCGACGTCCGCATCTCGTCTGCTGATGCCCTGGTGATGGCGGTACAGAGATATGAGAATAGGTTGATTTTAAATCCAGCGGCTAGCATGTCTTGTGTTTGACAGTAAAGCGACCATGCCCCCGTATACGATTCTTTTTTTAATATAGAATCAAGCAAGAGTGTCGCGACTGTTGAAAACGTGTGTCAAACGCAAGATGTGCTGGGGCCGCAGGGATACCTCGCCTGAGTATTTATGTTGAGACCAGATATATAATAAAATTATTCATTCAAATAAGTACAAGTAATTTATCATTACTCAATGATAAAATTGGTCGGGTGGTAGCGGTAATTCAAAATTAATCTCAAATCATTTATTTTAATAACATGGCCTCAACCTTATACTCGTACATACTAACTACAGAATTGTGGGATAAAAATTCGCAGGAGTCGTTCTAACATTCATCTAAGTTTACTGACACTTAAAATAATATGGGTGCGGAATTCATGCTCTGTGGGTGTAGCGAAAGCCACCACTAGTGGTCTTCCGTGAACGAAAATTTTATAAAAATGTTAAGCGGCAGAAAGTAGGATGCTTTTGAAAGACCTGCAGAGCTGAGGTGACTTTTATACGTGATAAAATTAATCGAAAATAGTTTGTCTACATTCCACGCGAAAACAAGTTATGTATAGTCAAGTCGGGTAAGTGTAACGGCGGAGAAAATGAAACATTTCATATATCTAATATGTAAGAATTCAGGGGAAATTTAAACGTACGTTTATTCAACTTGACTATAGGTATATGGAATTCAGGATACTAGAGGAAATAATAACTGTACAATAATCTGAGTAAAAAAACGAAGACAAAAGAGCCTGATTCTACCATTGTAGTTAAATAAAAATGACCTGAAAAAAAACATGACGTAGCGTGAACATACGCTCCTAATTCAAAAATTATAAAAACACTGAAAGAAAAATATAGATCGTAGCGAAAAACGGAATAAGAATAATGCTAGCGAGACGCAAATGACCCAAAAGAATAAAAAAATACATGCTCTGTGCTACATATTTGAGTCTTTCAAGCAAAAGGTAGTCAACAAAAATGCGGACTACCACTATTCATCTTTATTAGCACTGAATATAGTTGAAAAGTGTAACCCACAATTTTTGTTGACTGTACCAGAGTCGATTGTCGATAAGATGGGCGACACTTTATTTGTCGACGGCCGATCATTTTGCTTTCGAAAGAAACTCTATACCAATAAAGCCGCGTTTCACGCCGAACGAATGCTCGCTCAGAACACTAAGTGGAAACGCGGCTTAACGGAGCGACAAATGTGTCAATTATCTCACTTCGGCTCGTCCGACACAATTGCACGTATGTTTGACACATTAATTGTTTTTATAAATGACATTGCTCGTTGACAAGTCGGGTGCACTTAACAAGTTCGTCCCCGGTACTGTTTCACTAAAAGCTCGTACTATGGTCATCGGAATTATCTCATCAAACTCCTATGCCAGTGACACGCATGTAAGGCCGAAAATATTGTACTCGTATGTCGATGACACACCAGTTGTGTCCAAATTCGTGTTTTTATGCGACTGGCATATCAATAAGACCTTCATTTTACACTAGTGGCATAGAAACAAGGTTGGGCCAATCAACTTTTCGATGGACATATTTTCTGTCTGCTGCGTTTTCATGAACTTATATATGTACGTCAATTAATACTATACACATATTTACAATGAAAAACAGTTGAAACGTAAATGTATCGATGTGAACTTGTGTGGAGCCTAACACATGTACAATTTATAAGCATTTTTTCTAGCAAACTTGATAAAATTGTCACCTGCGTTACGGGACAAAATAATGTCGATCGAAAAGTTGATTGGCGCGGTTATGTATCTCATTGGCATAGAAGATTTTGATCAGAGACGTTGCGTTACTGGGGACCAACTTGTTAACGCTTCTGTACAGTGTAGCAGTAACATCTTATCGACAATCCCCCTTATTCATAGACGTCTCCTAACTTAAAAAGCCTTTAAATTATGAGGCGTTTATGAATAAGAGGGTAAGACAGTAAATGTGCGACGAAAGAAAAGTTTGGCAGCGACATCTAGCGGTGGTTTGCCTTTAGTTGGGGCGCCAGACGTCGGGGTCCTCCATGAGCGTGGCGCGCGGGTCCTGCGGCTGCGGCCCCGGCCCCGGCGGCGTGGTGCCGCCAGCCATCGCCGCCATGTCGCTCCGAGTGCCCCTGACCCGACCCGATATTCTCAGACATCACATTAAGCGAATGACACGACAGGCGTGTCATAGGTGCTCATCGAGAATGAACGCAATCTGTCTGTTTAGGTGATTCCAGCGTTCACTTAGACTAGCACCTTTATGGCTCTTATGCATGTAGCGATTTGGACAAATCACGAAAAATAAGAGACACGATTAATCAAAAATCAACCTAAAATTAGTTACTGCCTTTATTCATATTCGTAAATCATGTTGATACTCCGTAATTGTAAGCAATGCTATCAATTTTAGTGATATAGAAGACCTGACTTTGAAACATAATTATATATATATTTTATCGAGAATAATTGGACGTAATTATGCAAAAGTTCCGTTTTCATTCTAATTAACACTTTAATTCGTGTGGATTGATTCCCTTTTGCATAATTACGTCCAATTACAAATTGTAATAAAAGACAGTGTAAATTGTTAAGGCGATACCTGCGTTCTCTTAGACCACCGATCCAATATTCTCAAACATGACAACTTTTAAAATTTTAAACGCCCCTCGCGTCAAAATGTGACATACCAATATCTTGACTGGTCAATTCATAGTAATATTATAAATGGGAAAGTCTGTTACCTCTTCAGCATTACGTCAAAACAGCTGGACAAATCTGAATTCGCGCAATTTATGTGTACTAACTTTTTCGCTATTTGTCTTTAGTTTATATTATAATACTTTGGGACCTAGATAATCGTTCAATTAAGTATGTCGTTATGACACCTTCACGTCATTATGTCAAATTAGCTATCAATTATTTCCGGGTACTTGTTAGCGATCCGGCATCATAATTTTCCTCAACGAGACTCCAAACCAGCGGAAGGTCGCAATTTTTTGTCCGCGGCAATAAGAAGCAGATCAATGAATGAATACGGAGGAAGCCGTAATGTGTAATAGAGCGTGCACACTGCCGCGGAAGTCGCAAGGACGAGTATTAACACCTACGGAGGTCGAAATAAACATTATGTACGATTATCCTGCATTTTTTCGCCGCTATGCTAACCCAACGTCGTATCTGCTTGGAAAAATACCCGTATTCAGAGTGAAAGAAATTCCCGTGAATTATTTGCTGTAGATCCGAGGTTGACGGTACATATAGACGATTTTTCATTTTTAGACCCCGGATTGTTGTGGCAGTGATGTCACAATAGGGTAATTTGGGGAGTAAATGGAATAGTAGAACAAAATGATACATACATTATAAGATATGAAATATAAATGTAAGTATATTAATTTCAACAGAGAAAAACATAATTTCATTTACTATACGTAACCGAACAAATTTGCATAAAATCATAATAAAAAAATCTGTGAATTAATCTATGTTATTTTTTTTATATGAAGTTTACTAGTTTTCGACAAAAAATTAACCAATACAAAAATACAAACTAACTAACCTACACGGTGTAACGTCAGCATTCCGAAAGATTTTAACGCTGGATTCCTGACCATATTTAGAGTCTTTAATGTTATGTAAAATTTCCTGGATTCGGCTTGGTTTCAGAGATAATCAACCTTTTTTCGAAATAAGTTTTTCGACGTAACTCGTCATTTAACTTATTTTGGATTACAATGCTACCACAATGTGTTCTAATATTACCACACCTTTTGCATGACAATCAAAAACTACGAATAGACTTGACGAAATAACCTCTACCTAAAAAAAACAATTGAAATAAATAATTTAAACAAATTGTTGTTATGATAAAAAGTACTGGAAATGTTAAAAAGTATTCAAATCGGCCTAAAAAAAAAGAAAAAAAAAATTTTTTTTGGTGGAATTGACATTAGGTCTCATAATATTTTTTGTTTATTTTGATGTCTGGAATGCATAGTTAAAATCTTTCGCAATGCTCGCGTAACACCGTGAATATAAAGTTTGACCTTAGATATAAATATAATAAATAAGCACAACTTCGTATTCATTTACACAATACGTCATTTCTTGTATTATCTTACTATTCCATTCCATTTACTCCCCAAATCACCCTATTGTGACGTCACTGCCACAACAATCCGGGGCATAAATTAATTTTTCTCATACTCAAGGATTAATTTGTCGATCGAAATTGGGTCCACTTGCACAATATACGGTGGGCCAAGTAAAATAGGGTTAACCGGATACTACCTATCAACTGTTTAACCGTGTGTGACCTAAACCCATAAATGTGTAGTGGTTTTATGTTTACAACCAAACAAGAACTTATACAGTGTGTGTCTTTGATAGCGACATTGCTTTTAAGTAACGATAGATTAAAGTGTTGTTAACCATTTTAGTAAAATAATATAACGATTGCCTTTATTATTTAAGAGTAATTAATTTTTATAAAAATCTCGAGCAGCAATGTAATGCAAACATTTATTTGACGTTTCTGAGAGGAAAAGCTAGTTTCGTTTTCATTTTAATTCGATCAAATCATTAAAGTAACTGCGAACTGTTGCCGACGTTAAATTATTTACTGAATTATCCATTACTAGAAAATACTACAATTTAAAACATGCGAGATTTGGACTACACTAGCACAACTTTACATCAACAATTCTTTCTGTGTCTTACTGTCTTAGCCAGCACATTTTGAATCGTATTATTCACTGAACTGATATCAAAAATCACTGCACATACATTATCACTTCTTAGAAATCACATTACCTAATTCAAGCATTTTTATTAAATTTATTAGGAAAGTCTGTTGATCAACAAACTTGATGTTATCTTGACACTTCAACTCAATCAATGTGAAGTTTTCAATCGGTACATAAACAAAACGATTATCGATTCAGCCTTCTTAGTTATCACAAAATTACCTAGCGCTTAATCGTCTCTGTCGCACTTATAAGAAAGAATGACAAAGACGGAAAACTAAAATACGCTACTGAGCGATAGCCATTGGCAACTTGGCTAGGCACCCTGGGCTGTTAAGTCCTTTTCTTATGAACAAGGGTCATGATTTTTGACGGAATTGTCATCGAAAAGTGTCACAGACATGTAGGATGTAAATAGGTAGGTAATTAATTGTAATTGTCAGGATGTCACTAAGAGCGAGATTTCAATGAAATCATATGTCAATTGTTAGGTTTAATTTATTAGTTATTGTTATTACTGATACATTGCGTGCCGAATTAATTTGTATGAAAAATTTTTTTTTTAAATACTTTAACTAAATATGCTAATTTCAGTTCATTGAGACTTGTACTTTCACCCCTTAAAAGGAATGTCGTTATGAAAGACACACACACTGTATTTTAAAGACAAACGGATCTAAATCGCGTAAACTTACGTTTAATTATATCCTCACGTTTCGGGCATGATGTTACACCCGTGGTCGTGTGTCTGCCTGCGACCACGGGTGTAACGTCATGCCCGAAACGTCAGGATATAACTAAACGTAAGTTTACGCGATTAAGACCCTTTAAAATATGAGTGATAATCGTGAAAGTTTAAATCTAACAGGAACTTTATATTTGAATTTTCTCGTCTCTTGTACTGTCATCATTTAATATAACTAATAGTAAACCTAATTGAAAAAACATAAGGTCCACCAGAGCATTACTTTCAGTAAGACCTGCATACAATTTAAAGCTGTCTGCAACTCACCAACTGCGACAGTCCACATAGCGCAGGATAAGCGCAGATTTTGTAAAGGAATGCCACTGAGATAGCTAGTTAATTAGTTTATGACGTCGCATATTTTAGGGATGCGTTAGTCACGTTTTAGCATACGCCTATGTCCTTATACAAAAACGTAATACAATTTATGTTTCGCCCCTTTCTACCGAACGCATTTCTCAAAATTGACAGATAAGGAGAAGACAATAATTAAATCTTATATCAAACCAATTCAATTAAAGTTTGATGTCTTTTGGATAAATTATGAACGCATAATAAATAATGAAATAAATTATCAAACATTAAATATTCGTTGTAATTTGTTACTCAGATGTTTATTTTTGAAGATCAGGTCAAGATCGTTTACACTTTTATGTAATTGGATTGACGTCATCATCAGCCTATTACAATCCACTGCTGGACGTGGGCCTCTCCTATTAGTTATCGTATGGACGCATTAAGAGATAATACCCATAATCGCCACGCTAGGCAAGCATCAGCAATCTTCTATAAACGCATATTCCTTAGTCGACTCTTACGACACCAATAGGAAGATTTGTAGTGTTGATTGACAATAGTTATTTGTTATACAAGGGTGCAAAGTTGTATTTTACCCGCGAGTATAAAATTGAAACACGAGCAAGCGAAAGGATTCTATAGTTGAACCACGAGCGAAGCGAGTGGTTCTAAAATAGAATCCTGAGCGCAGCGAGTGTTTTAACATACGAGAAGTAAAATACATTTGCACCCGTGTGTAACACAAAACTTTTCCCCTCACTATAGCGAGGAAACTCAAAAAAGGTAATTATTTGTTCACATTACAATCATCATCGGGTTAGTGATAATAATTTTCCAAATGCATCATGTATTTAATGCAAGATTTTGTCGCAGTAAACTTAGCACGAAAAAGTAAACGCAGCACGATTTTAACACATTCCTGTAGATGCACACCAACGCCAATGCATTATTAAATCATTCTCATTCATTATTTTTACAAAATTATAACAGAACACCCTGAAAGTTGTTTAGTTTACTATTTTTATGCGTGTTCGAGTCGGTAAATAAAGATTATAACCTATAATATTCTTTGACAATGTTGACGTTGACATTTTCTGCGTTTTGTGATTGCATCTAGTCATCTTATCATCATTCACTAAAACAATTGTTATTTATGGAATTTTAGGATTTATATGTTAAAATCATCATATTATATAAAGGTTTGTATTTTACACTAAATTCTCAAACAAATTATTTAATTATCATTGATATGGAACAATTTCCATGAGCATTTTACGTTTTGTTATTCCAAAAGCAAGGTCATTACTTTGCCACACAAGTGAATAATATGCGTTTTTACACGTTCGTATTAATGGATAAACGAGCACTTTACGAGCTAGTGAGGGGAAAATTGATTGTCTTACTGCCGTCGCCACACGGCAACCATTATACACCTCGAAAGTTTATATCAATAATTCGACCATGTCCAAAATACCCGGACATGGTCTTTGACCCACTTTTTCTATTTTTTCCGAACCAGAATTACTAAGACTATTGAATGCCAAGGAGGTTAAAATAGGCGACCATTCCTTACTTCTGTCGAATTAAGGGATATGCTATTAATAGTCACAGATAAGGATGATTCCGAAATGATGACGATGATTACGACAGAGAGCTCTTGACCCTCGCTCCGGGACATTCCTGGTGCAAAAATTGTCAACTGCGTTTCAGCGTGGTAATGCCGCAAGCGACATTTTTGTGCCGGAGATGACACGGATTATTTGACTAGTACTTTTGGTACTAATCAGTACCAAAAGTACTAGTCAAATAATCTCAGTCAAGTAACCTATAAATTGTATTAGTAAAGACATGATAAGGATTTGTATAGACAGTATGGATGTGCAGTACTCACTTCTTCCCTAGAGCCATCATGCCGTAGATGACGCCGGTGGCGAAGATGAGCCCGGAGCCGAACCAGGTGCTCAGGCTCAGGAAGCACAGGAAGAACGGCGGGAGAGCCAGCCTGCAATCAAACACGAGCTATTTTATGTATACAGGAGCGGCAAACACACTCGTGGACATCGTGGTCAAATAGTACGGGTCAGGTGGTTTCATAGAAAATACTGCAAACTTTTTTCAAATATCGTCGGTTGACAACCAGAACTCACTAAGTAACAAATACCTACTTGAAATAGAGATCGTATCTCAGTACCTACTGATTCATTACTGACATAAGAGGTTGCTAAGAGTAGTGACAGTTTTTATAGTGAGTTTTGGTTGTCAGCCGACGATATGTACATACAGGATAATTAAAACCCTTTGTGAAATCAGAATATTTTAAAAATTTCCTAAATTAATGATCCAATCCAAAACGAAAATTGAAATGGTCATTACATAGATTGATTTGTGCAGGCAAAATTTTAGAGTGTTACGAAAAACTACCAAAAATTTATGGAAAAAAGGGAGCTGGAGCATGAATTTGGCAAATCTACAAGACTGTAACATCAGTTACCAATTATTTTACGTGTTTTTAAATTAATTAATTGCAGTCAGTTTTGTAATGACAGTTTAGTACAATATCTTTAACGTCATGCCCGAAACGTCAGGATATAATTAAACGTAAGTTCACGCGATTAAGACCCGTTTGTCTTTAAAATATGAGTGATAATAGTGAAAGTTTAAATCAATAAATTCCAATACAAGTTCATACTCGTATTAAAATGGATTATAATCAAATCAGTGTGTTTGCAGTATGTTCGATCATTATAAGCACCTGACCCGACCTGATTATTTGACCGGGATTGTATTAAATACGTATTTTAATATTATCAAATCAAATCTGACCTTTGAATGGAAAGAAAACCTTGTATCATTTTAATATAGTTATATGTATTAATATCATCTTCCGTCAACATAATGTAAAAACCATGTACGTGTGACAATATTTGTTTTCACGTGAAATCACCGTGTCACACTCGTAAAACAGACCCGTTATTATATCAACCTAACTAGCATTGGTCCTAACCAAACCAGATTTTGGCTATGTGCGCGAGAGTGGATTTTCAGGTTTCAATATACGAATAAACTCTAATTATGGGCCAATTTGATTGAAGCAGAAAACGTGTTGAAAACATGCAAATACATATAATTATGTACGAGCATTAGAGCATTTTTACATATATTATTTTCTTGAAATCATAAAATTAATCTAATACTTTCGATTCGATTCGTACATTAATAAATCAATATATTGGAACATTTTACACCAATCGACTTAGTAAGATCCAAAAGGGGTCTAATTCAAAATTTCGTTTAGAGTACAAGTGTAGGTATAACATACAATACACCTCGCATTAAAATAGGTAACTGGGTCAAAATTATTTTCGTTGTCTTATTTTGTGTCCCTAAAAAACGTGACGCATTGGTGATTTTTGTATGAGATGATGATTAGTGATTTAGATTTCTGATGTATAGATTAAAATCTAGCGTGAAAAAGAATAATGAGTCGAAATAGCAACTAAAAGCGTGACAGAGTAGTATGAAATAAGACAACGAAAAGAATTTTGACCCAAATGAAGCAAATATTAATCAAGCGACGGAAACTACAGCACAGATGTCACGGCGCGACACATCGCAATTTAAAATGTACTAAATACCATATATACTCGAGACACTTATGTCGTTTTGTATACGAGCGAGTATTAGCTTTGTATTGTGTTAATTCCCATGATAAGCTTAACAATATGATAATGGAGGCGTCAATGGTAGCGAATGAATGAAATGTTTATAAATGTGGTGTAAGTAGGTATGTTTATCTGTACGAACAAAACAGAAGTACTCGAACTGTGCATGTCAATACGAAATGATATAAATAATGAACGTATTATTATTTACTCTATTATCAATTACGCGATACGCCTCTGTGTAATAATAATCTCAATTAAAATCTAACCATTCAATCAAGTAGCAATAAAGATGAAACAAATAATTAGCTCCGGAATTACCCTTTACGGCCCGGCCACGACATTGGTCTAAGGCGACCAGCGGCGAGCGAATCCATGAGTTGGAGCGGGATGCCGATATGGGTACGAGAGGGAGCACCATATGTTTTCCGCTAAGCCGGTCGCCTTAGACCGATGTCGTGGCCAGGGCATTAGTGATTTATTATACGCCCCCTTTCTACGTCTATAAAACTATCCCGCTTGCCGCTCATGAGATAATAAATAAACTTATGTTATGATACTAAACCAAGAATAGTGGCCAAACGCCCACTAAGACGTGCCCCACACTTTGAAAATCTTAACCTTAGCTAGTCAACTATAAGTAAAATGTACCTACAGTTCAATTTACATATGTGTCACTGACGCCAACTTTGGTGATAAGACCCTATCACAGTATAACTAATAGTACTACGTACAGATCCGCTCCTTCACAAAAGTGTCATACATTTGAAATAAAACTATGAAAAACGGATAAAATCCCGTATATTAACTAATTTTAACTTCATTCCGACGTTTCGAACACTTTACAGGGTTCGTGGTCTGCGGATGACATACATTTTCATACATTTGTCATAATTCATAAATCTATACCTACGCTCATCACCTACAAGCAAAATTGAAAATTGTAACTGCGCACGAATCGTGAATCTTTATTGCGCCCCTTTGTTTAATGACAGAGATGCGAGGGTTGTCTTTGAGACGAACAATAATTAATAATTATAGGTATTCAATAATATGGGCGGTGAAGAAAGCCTTCCTGGGAAGACCCAGTGGACGCAGACCGGTTGGTAGACCAAGATACCGCTGGAAAGACGAGGTGGAGAAGGACCTGCGTGCACTGAATGCAGAGAACTGGGAGGAGATCGCTCAGAACCGGGCGTTAGTTAGTTAATAGTTAGTTATACTGGGCTTTTTCCGCAACTCGACAACCATCGTGCCTTTTTTGCGTGACAGCGAGGTAGCCCTATTCCAACCATCCAAGCTCCTCCACGAAACTCAGCGTATGTTACAGGTTGCTAAATGCCTCCTTTAGTGTATGTGGAGTCCTCAATTGCCTACTCCTGTATGCTTCTACCTGTTTACATTCTAGAAGAATATGTTTTGCTGTTTCCTCCTCTTCCATGCAGGCCCTGCACATAGGATGTGGCAGAACCGGGCGTATTGGCGCCAACTCGTATCGGAGGCCAAGATCCACTTTGGGTCGCTGAGCCAGCGGAGTAGTGAGTAGTATATGAGCGAGTGCGGCGTGATACGTGCGACACGACACAATATACGACTCTGCGACCATATATAACATGGACGTCTAACGCCGGCTCAAAAATGCCCCCATAAACATTTGTTCAATTGTCAAAGACGGGCAGGACATTGCGTTTTTCTTAACACCGCGCATATTTCAGCGCAACATCTTTGACAAATGTCTATAGAATATAGCCAATTAAAACTTTGATGGACCAATCACAACTATTTTTAAATGGCGGTTTAAGTGTTTATAGGTTGATCATAAAATTCATTATCATTACCGTGACGCATTGAAGAGGGGGTGACAGTTGTCAACCAAAATTCAGGACCGTTTTTGAAAGGCTAGGTATGTATATGTAATGGCGTGCGGCTTCCATGTTTTATTTGTTCGTAGATACGACTAATTACCTTCCGATTACTTTCGTATGTATACTTTGTAATCTGAATTAGAAAGTACACATACAAATGTAATTTACAGAAGTACTCAGATTACTTTTTGCCCAACTATGCTAACCCGCTATTCCTGTTGGCATATTTTATGATTTTCGTAAACATGACGTAAATTATAGAATACACACATAAATAAGTTTATGTAAGTCACAAATTGCATAATAATGAATTATGCACCTACCAAGTGAACTCCACGAAAAAAGTTGATTGGCCCACTAGTTAATAAGTACTAGCATGCAGCGGAATTTTCGTACCGATGACATAATTATGACGCAAATTAATTGGGATATAGGATGTTCTTATAAATTATACACAACAGAACTATTAACTTTTATGGCGCTTTGACAGATACAACAGTTGCCACTCGCCGAGTTAATAGCAATGTCCATCTTTATATTCAACCTTACACAAATAAATGAAATGTGTTAATTATAAACGTTGTACCTTATAATCATCATCATCATCAGCCTATGATAGTCCACTGCTGGACGAAGGCCTCTCCTATGCGTATAGACGCATTAGGAGGTAAATGCTCATAATCGCCACGCTGGGCAAGCGGATTGGCGATCGCAGTAATGTGGCTATAATGATGACGCTGCTGCCCATCATCAATCGTTCAATCCATTAGTCGACTCTTACGACACCCGCAGGAGGAGTTGGAGTGATGACAAAATGTATTCTTACTGCCGTTACCGCACTGCCCTTATCAATTAGGTACCTTATCAATTCACATCAAAATCACAAAAAATACTAAAACGCTGTACCATAAAGATTTCGCTAATTTTCTGATGATGATGATAATGAGAAAGACAGTTACGTGATTATGTTTTTATAAGTATTGTCAATAAAATATCCGTGAAAAGAGGCCAATAAGTTGTAAGTGATTGATTAATGATTATATATCATCTAGATAAAAAACACTCTGTATGCAAACGCTACGTCATACTTCTGTCATCGGCACCAAAGTTACGCTACCTGGGTGCTTAGACAAGTTGCCAATCGCTAACGCTTAACTGTCAATCGTAAACGAAAGGCTACCTGTCTTTGTCGCACCAATATGAAAGAGTGACAAAGAGGGAAAACTACGATACGCTACTAAGCGTTAGCGATTGGCAACTTGGCTAAGCATCCTGGGGATTAGACACTACAACCTACAGAGACTTTACATCTCTTGTTATTATTATTATATTTCAATTTATTTAAAATCAATTTTATGTCTTTTTTTTAATGCATGTTAGTTGTAAGACGTACCATGATTGTTTTAAAAAAAAAATTCCCGCCAAGCTTCTTACCGGTTCTTCTTGGGTCAGCGTTGTAGGGTTAGAACCGGAAGTAGTTTTAATACCTAGACGATTCAAAAGAGTTTGTTGCTATTCCAATTTGAATAAAGAATTATTTGACTTTGACTACAACTCACCCAACATAAGCAGCCGCCTTCTGCCAATACGGCCGCGACTCCACCTTATCCGACAGGGTCTGGACGTAGTCTATGAAGAAGCAGCAGCATGGCGCCTCGCAGACGATCACGATGAAGCCGGCCAGCATCTGCCAGATGCCAGCTATCAGGCACTGGACGTCGAGGAGTATGATGCCGAGGCAGTTGAAGAGGCCGAGGATTATGGCGACTGGAAGATAAAGGATTTGTCAGCTAGGTCATTTTTTTTTTAAGTTGTCTCCCTCACTTTTGGATTTGGAACCTTTAAATTATAAATATTGGAAAATAGAACAAGATCACCAACGTCCGAGGTGGAACTTATAATATAATTTCCACCCAGAATCGCGAACTCTTTCAGTCTTGATAGGGGCTTGTTCATTAATCACGTCATACCATTTGGGCCTATTTTAGACCCCCATCCCCCATGGTAATATTTTCAAGACATAGCCAACATGACGTGTATTTTATTCCCACAATGTCGTAACAGATGTGCTTACCATAGAAAAAATCAACTGCGAAAGACTCAGGTTGTCACGGTGTATTTTATTGCCAACTTAAGTAGTCCTTTTAATAACAGTGCGCAGTGTGCGCGATGTTTTAAAACTCAGTTCAGGGTTTGCCATCTGGTTATATTTAAAAAGTGATGTTAGAAAAAAGTATACATAATTATTAATTTTTTTTAACTAGCTATATGCTGTACAGCAGCAAAAAATTACTAATTAATTTTTTCTAGATTGTGGTAACCTGAACAGACAGGGGGGTGTCCCTGGACACCCCCCTGTCAAGTTGTCAAGGACACAAGTTGCATTATCCAGCACACTCTACTAACAAGGGTAGTGGGTGACCCATCATGGATTGGTCACATAAAAAAAAACAAAATTTTGTTGACAACAAAATTTTGTTTTTTGGCTTTGAATATTTAGACTAAATACTCAAAGGATCCAGGAGAATGTAATCATAGCAACTAGTGACAAGAGAAAGGTTATTGACCAGAATTATAGACTAATTTCTACAAGAAAGAATATCTGGGATTCTCAAAAAATTCATAAGAAGGTAAAGGTGCGGTTAAACTAAAAGAGCATTCGCTGTTCTAACCTCCCACTCTACGAAATTCGATTGGTACACAAAACGTGATTGGTTGATTTCGTAGAACGGGTGCTACAACAGCAAATGTTCTTTTGGTTTAAACGCACCTTAAGGCTTCATAAGAACCACCTCTTTCAAGAAACTGAAAATGACCTTTCAGTATCTCAATAATCATGACCTAATTTTAAGAAAAGATTTCTTTTAAATGTTTGCAGTTTTTATCTTGTCTATCACAGCTGTGTTTTTTTAACTTTTAAACTCACTAATTGTGCTTGGATGACAGCTGACAGCCAGATAAGACTATTAGATCTCTGGTTTTTTTATCAGAGTACCATTAAAACAACTAATAACAATTACATGATAAAATTTCTCACTGGACAGTTGATGGTGACTCACCCGGCAGAAATGATAAGGAAAAGATAACTAAGGGAAACACTTGAACAAATAAAAACCTCACATTTAAAAATTAAACATATATACAGAGGGTACACAAACTGCAGGCCACAAGTATGAAAAAATAAACATTTAGATTTGTATACTTTAAACTCTCTAAACTTTGTAAAATAATTTTATGATAAAACTGACATTGTTATACTGACACACCATAAGATTAGAATAGGTAATCCAAAATTCACTGCAAGATTAGAAAAACTTGATTATCTAAAAAGTGGCCTGTTAGCAATATTTTATTAATATAATATTAAGTAATTATATTTTAAAATCTACCAATGTTGAAAGTCTATAAACTGAACAAAATCATTTTAGTCTGCTAGTCATTCAGTTAGTTGGAAATAGTTATGAAGAAAACAACCAACTTTTAATTTCTTGACAATGCAGAAAGCAACCAAACTCAAATCTTAACCCTCCGCCACTGTTGGTCATGTGACACATGTTTTATTGTCAACATCATAATATTGAAAATGGGTCTGTGGGACTGATGTCCGACTCTGAGGTGACCCTCGGCATCAGAGGGTTAAGTTAAAAAATTGTACTTGGTATCTGTAAAACTATTGTTAGTTTGTCTTTATTAATATGCCTGTATGTAGATGTACCAATATGTATATGTATTTTGATGACACTAAACCCCATATCAACAACTGACCAGATATGAGATTTGAATAAAGAAGGGGCATGCTAAGTGAAAATAGTTCTGCTAGTCTACCCGAATGATAGATGAACTACAATCAATAAATCATAACACATTAAATAAGATATTTTAAATGCAAAGTTAATTGATTTTAAATTGTGCTGTTTATCACAACCCAACAAAGGTGTCTAATCAAATAACAAATGTTAATTAACAACAATTATTGATTAGCCCCATTTGAATTGAGAGCGCCAAATTTAAGCCTGTTGTTCTAAACTTACTAAACCAAAAATAATAATTTTCCTAGGCTTATTCGTGTCTGATAAGATAGGGAGTACCAATTAAAACCTGAAGTTGCTATTGCGCATATACTGTGAAAGGTGTTTAATAGGCGTAATATTACGAGTTATTACGTACTGAAACTGCCAACTGTGCCCAAGCCTCGGCCACCGTAGCGCATCCACCACGGGACATCGTCCTTCTGGACGTTGTCGCCGCCCGGCCGGGCCATAAGCATCGTAATCTTGTCTGTCAGCGACTGCAAACAAAAGGCACATCGTTCACAGGTCTTCACAACACTTCAATAAGGATTAACAATAAATTTACGATTAATTTCTTTCTTACCATTTTCGAAAAATCAATTCACTGTCTGCCTGCCTGCCTTGTCACCTGTCACATAAACAACAGATAACACAGAAACAGCAAAGACAAATAATAATGCGTTCTCAATGCGGGTTAAAATGCATTTTTATTTATTTATGACTTGATAGTAATGATAGTGGCAAGAAAGTAAAGGGCTCGCCTGATGATAATACGTCAGTTACCATAACATAGCCTATGGACACCTGGGATTCCACGGGACTTCCGAAATTTCCGTATAGATTTCAATAACAAAGAGAACAAATTAGCGTTTCGTTACGTCGTAAGATTCATTTTCAATCTAACTTTACTTTATTAATAATATGAAAATAACTGTGGCTTAAACAGTTTATATTAAATTGTATGAGGTTTTTTTAGATAATAATATATTATATAGATACAGCCACATTAATAAAAGCTTATTCATTATCAGATATCAATAAGAATCAGAATGAACTAAACGCTTTAAAAAAAGTTCAATGTCGGTCGGCTTTAGCGGATGTCGTTTGTAATTTTACAAATTGCCAATTTTCTGGAAAAGTAGCAGTAGCTCTGCAAATTAGGAATTCTATTTGGAATTCATGAGGGTCTATGATTAATATCAAAATGCAACCTACGACGATGCTTCCGAAGTTAGCAGATTCGAAGCAGACTATGTAAGTGTATACTTTAGTTTTCCTAGGAATGTGTGGGACGAAAACATTCTCGCGTTTTTGCATTGTATTTTCACATTCGTTGGACTAATTCGGAATATCTTCTATGGCACTATGTTTACGTCCAGCACTGATATGTCTTTCATAACCTGTTGACTATGTATGAGAGAAAAGGTTTGTTAGGTAGGTACCTACTTCCACATTTCTTACTGGATCGCTAATTAGGAGATTGTAATATTACCTTTTGTGTTTTTGCACTTCTTACCATACTTACTTTAGGGCTTATTATTCTTTTATTTAACTCGAAATTTTTGTTAGTTCAAGTTGCAGTTATTTTCTACAATTGGCAGTATAAATACCTATAACAAGGCAAGCATATTTAACCAATTTGTTGCATTGTTTTTACACCTTTTGCAGACTACTGTACATGGTGAAAATGTTTGATCACACACCAAAAAATATTTCGACTAATTTAGAACCATAGCTAGCACTAAACTATAAACAATTTTCAGATCATTTTCTGAAGGGGATGGCGTGTGTAGCGCTGAAGTATACGCCAATGAGGTGGTGGTGACCACCAACGCTGGCAACCACAATCATGGCAGCTCCAAGGTCAAGTTGAAGAACCTGGTGGACTACAACTGGGAGCCCAAGTTTTACTCTGGAAACCTGCTGGCTGTGCACATGAGTGGGAAATACTTGGCTTATTGTATTAAAGGTATAACTAAGAAATCCCTTGTTTGTCTACAGTTGTGGCCAGAAAATTAAAAACTAGATTTTTTCCAATACATCTGCCTAATAAAATAAATACTTAATAAAATTGTTCAAGCAGTTTAGCCATAGTCATCAAATTTCGGAAGTTATTTATGATGTATGGGAAAAAATCTTGTTCTTTATTATCTGCCCACAACTGTATAAAGTGTTTGTCTAAAATGTCATAACAGAAAGGCCAAAAGTGTCTGTACTTTGGCTTAAGCTTAAAGCAATACTGCAATCAACAGGTATTTAATGGCACAGATTTATGTGTATTTAACATACACAATAGTTTATGTTAAATAAACGTAAATCTGTGAGATTTCTATTTACAACCTTTTTCAACTTTTATTACCAAGGGTTTAGTAGAAATAGAAACCCTAGGAATCTGGAAAGAGAAGACCCTTAGCAGAAAAAGAAACTTTAATGGTATTGGATCATATAAATCAGGATTGCACATCCTGTAAAAGAAACTACAAAATTTACATTTAGATCTTATAAGATCTATGGCATTGAGTAACAAACCAGAGTTATAAACCCTGAATTCAACAGAAATAAGGGATGGTCATGTGTTCAAGCCTCCTTGGCACTTATTAGTCTTAATTTTAGTTAGAAAATAAATACAAAAAGTGGTTCAAAGACCATGTCCAGTATTTTGCATGTAGTCAAATTGTTAAGTTAATGTAGCAAAGCACACCAGTTTAGATAGCATTTTATTTTCAGCTCCTAACACAATGAATCCTGGCACTTGGACCGGTATGGTGCGGGTGGTGTACAACCCTGAAATGGGGAATGACCGGAGAGCCCTCATTAAAGGAATGAAAGGAGAGGTAACATAACATGTCTAGTCACTTGTAATTTTTCTATTGAATGAAACACCAAAATAAAATATTGAGTCATCTAAGCAATATTTTCAGTTATTACAGTTCTAAAAGTTTCTAATCATACAAAGGCATTTAACATTAAGTTATAAATAATAAAATGTATTTAAATAGATTTTTCAAATACCAGATCTGGTAAGGTATAGCTCATTGAATGGCGTACATTAACAATCCAGAAGTCAACTGCGTCCATAAACTACATTTTCCTCGGTGTGTGGTGGGCGTGCGTGTGGTACACCATAATATAATTACGTTTGTTAGTCGTATACCTCGAAATCACAAAATTCTTGTAGCTTTTCACCTATTCGCGTTTCGCCGCGATAGCCTATTTTTTTGTAGCTTGATATCGGTGGTACATTTTGTTACTTGCATATATTTTTAATAGATTTTTACAATAGTAGCAAATTTTCATGTAGCATGTATTATCAATAGCCTATTTAGTTAGCCGCATTTATTTTCAAATAGATGTTTGCAACAGTAGCAAATTAATACAATAATACAGAAATATTCCCTCCGTGTGAACTTGATTCATTTAAAATTGCCCCGCTGACTAGAAGTGGTTCCAGGTTCAGCTTCCATCTTCGCGAAATGCATGATATATATACCACACTAAACTACAGACGAATAGGAAGGAAATATCGCGATATCATCATCATCATCATATCAGCCAAAAGACGTCCACTGCTGAATATGGGCCCCCCCAAAGATTGCCACAAGGACCGGTCCTGCGCGACCCGCATCCAGCGGACTCCTGCGACCTTCACCAGGTCACCAGTCCACGCTGCGCCTTCCGATACGTGGCCGCCACTCGAGAACCTTTCCGCTCCAACGGCCATCGGTTCTACGCCGCCCACTGCCACTTAAGTTTCTGCGATCCGGAGACCTTTTACTTTGGTTCTGCGCGATATGTAATAATGCGTTACAAGCAAATATCTATTGAGGTGAAAAGCGATTACAATGAAAAAAGGCAAGAAAGTAAATATGCTAAGAATTTTATACACAATTACCTTATACCTTGTCAGAGCACCGTGAGATCCACAGTGGCGTGCCACAGGGTTCTGTCCTTGGACCAGTGCTGTACATAATATACACTTTCGACCTGCCACATAATCTCAATTGCAGCGTCAGTATTTTCGCAGATGACACGAAGGTATTTGCTAACCCTCTCACTGACTTTCACCAACTGCAGAAGGACCTAGACGAGATAACAGAATGGTCGAAGGAATGGCTTATAAGTCTGAATGCTGAAAAATGTACAGTTCTACAAGTTGGTTACCATAATCCGCATCTTACATACACCCTAGAAGGAACTAAACTCAAGCCAGTCAAAGTACAAACAGACCTGGGTATCAAAATTACCGGAAACCTTAAATGGGAAGAACACCTGACAACCATCACCAAAAAAGCAAAGTCCATAATATATCTCGCCAGAAAAGCCTTTGGAATACTAACACCTGAACTCATGCTTAAGATATACAAGACGTATGTTAGACCTGTTTTGGAATACGCTTTTCAAGTGTGGAGCCCATATTTTGTCAAAGACATTGAGATGCTTGAGAAAGTGCAACGTAGTTTCACTAAGCTACCGAAGCAACTAAAAAACATGTCCTATGAAGAAAGGCTGAAAGTGCTGAAGCTAACGACATTAGAAGATCGCCGAAAGCGTGGGGACCTGATCGAAACATACAAAATTCTGACGGGATACTACGACTTAGACCAATTTCAGGACATCTTCAAGCGTAACAATAACACCCAAACTCGAGGCCATCAATTCAAACTATCAATTGATCTGCACAAGAATAACCCTCGCAAACACTTTCTCAGCAACCGAGTGGTCAAAATGTGGAACAAATTACCAGAAGACGTAATCTCAGCAGCGAATGTCAATCAATTTAAGAATAGACTAGACAAACACCTAACTACCCAAAAGAATACTCTTTACTAAGTGAAGATAAACTGGATACAGGCACCTATCAGTTGTTTCAACTGCCTGCCTGATAACACACAATAATAATAATAATAATAGTTATTCGTCATGATAACCTCGTCAGCAATTGCACAGGCAAAACCCTCGGTTTCTCCGAAGAGGTCCCCGAATCGTAGCCAGTTCACCGACGCGAGCAGATCTACGTCAGGTCCCGTGAGGGCCTTGTAGAACCGCCCGTGTAGCTCCTTGCTCTTCCATACCGCCCTGCGGTCCTCGGTGCCCAGTACCACAGGTCTGCGCCAGTTCTCTTTTGCCAAGGAGAGCGGCGTGAGGTTCCGGTCTACTGCCACCACATCACGATGCATCCCGCACTCATTGTTAAGAAAATAGTTTCTAAGATTGTACACCTCGCGGTTGTGGAGGTTTTTGGCATTTAGGAAGCCGCGGCCCCCACACTTCCGCGGGATGTACAATCTCATAACTGATGAGCGCGGGTGTAGCATTCGATGTGTGGTAAGCAGTGTACGGACCCTTCGATCCAGGGCGTCCAGCTCGGTCTGAGTCCACCTTAGTATGCCAAAGGAGTATGTGAGTATGGGTATTACCCAGGCGTTGAAGGCGCGCACTTTGTTGCCTCCTGACAAAAGACTGTTAAGTACTTTTGTGAGCCGGCTGAAAAAGCGCTCCTTCACAGCCTGTCTAATTCCCATATCTTCAATACCCAAAGACTGTGACATACCAAGGTATTTATAGGTTTCTGCTTCCGAGATAGATCTGAACGACATTGTCTCAGAAAGCTGTAAATTTGTTGAATTTACTACTTTCCCCCGCTGCACATGCATAACCGCACACTTATCGACACCAAATTCCATATTGATGGCACTACTGAAAACTTCTGTGGTTCGCAGTAGTTCCAACAAGTCTTGGCTATTTGGCGCAAATAATTTGAGATCATCCATATACAGAAGGTGAGAAATGACTTCACCCTCTCTCCGAAGCTGGCAACCTAGTCCTGAATCCTTCAGCAGGGTACTGAGGGGATTCAGAGCTAGGCAGAACCACAAGGGACTCAGACTGTCACCCTGGAATATTCCTCGCTCGATCCTTATGAAGTCCTGCGGGCCAGAGGGGCCATCCCCTCCTCCTGGTTGACGAAGGACTGTGGTCCACTGCCTCATACACGCGCCGAGAAAGGATCTTAAAGTTGCATTAACTTTATACAGCTCCAAGACCCTTTCCAACCATGAATGAGGCACCGAATCATAGGCCTTCTTGTAGTCAATCCAAGCGGCGGAGAGGGCCCCTTTGTTACGCCGGACTTGCTGGCAAATGGTCATGTCGATGAGGAGGAGCTCTTTAGTGCCACGGGACCCAACCCTACATCCATTTTGAGCAGGAGCCAAAACATTGTTCGAAACAATGTGCGTGTTAATTTTTACTCTCAAAATGGATGTAAGGAGCTTGTACAGTGTGGGCAAGCACGTGATGGGTCGGTAGTTCTTCGCTTCCGTGGTACTACCGGACTTGTAGAGCAGGAAGGTTACACCAGTTGTTAAAGAAGGTGGCAGGGAACCGAGCTCGAGGGCTTGTTGGAATTGCGTTGCCAATCGTGAGTGCGAGCATCGAAACCATTTTAGCCAGAAGTTGTGCAATCCATCCAGCCCAGGACTTTTCCAGTTCTGAGTCGTGCGGATAGCACAACTTACGTCATCGGGGCTGATGGTAACTGCCCCCATAGGTTCGATGGTCTCGCATTCACGTTCGACAACGGTCATCCATTCACCCTCGGTGTGTCCGACGGGCGCTGACCAGATACTACGCCAGAAATCACTCATGGCAGTAGCATCCGGCAACCGCGCGTCGGACACACGGTAGTCGGTTTCCTCCCACTTTCGGTAAACCTTCCTTTGGTCACTCTGGAAAAGGCGATTCTGCTGGAATCGGTTCACACGCTCTCTGTAGCGGCGAATACGGTTTGCCCATGCATAAACCTTCTGCTTCAGAAAGTCGATGCGCTCTGTGAGGTTGGCCATGTAGTCGCGGGGTGCAATACCCGTTCCCGCGAACGCCTGGTTCACAAAGCGCATTACTCGGGGGCGGTTGTTGCCCCCCCTGAAGCAGATCAGCTTTGCAATGAGAGTCCTAAACGAGTCGATACGTCGCTCGATCCGTACCTGCCATGCGGGGACACCCCCAGCGGTCCTAGGTGCACGGTCAGAGTCCGGAAACTTGACTCGAGCAACACGGCACGCTGCAATGGCCCCGCAGTACATGATCGAGTGCGTATCATCCAAATCTTTACTGGATCGTATATACGGCTCCAGTAAAGCGTTTAGGGCTCCCATCAACGCTAGATTGCGCCTATTCATGGGCAAACGTGGTAATCGTGGCCTAGAGTCGGGTGTGAAGCGATGCTGCATAATCGCTTCCTCCAGAGTCCTCCTCAATTGCTCATTGTCTGAAGTACTCACACTCAGGTTCGCAGCATCGTCCTCATCAGCAGCAGGACCGACCCGCAGTGCCTCGGATGCCAAGTCATGTACCGGCACCGGGTCCGGCGACGTGGCGGGTGGGTCCTGCGCCGAGGAAGGGGTCGCGCGAACAGGGAGAGCCTCCAGGCGAAGCCGATCAAGTGTCGAGTCATCCAGCCGCTTTGATCGTTGGATGACTCGCACTTGATCCGATAGTCGCTGCGCAGTCACATTAATGGTTGGTTCAAGGGCCTGAAACAGAGGAAGCATCCGGACACGATACGCGGATAGATTAGTTCCTCCCTCTGTAGCCCCGTAGTAGGCGCGCATGACGTTCTCATTCATAGCTTGAGACCATGTCATGCGTCGCACTACACCACCGGCAGCGGGAGCCGTGGGCGGGGCAGCATGTCCCGCGGGCCCCAAGCGTGCCGGCAGCGGTGGCCGTCCTCGTCGCGCAGGTGGTCGTGGCGGCGGCGGCGTAGGTCCGCGCTCGTCGCTGCTCGACCCGCTGATGTCGGGCGCGGTGGCGTAATCAGCGCCCGACGAAGATTGCGAGGAGACTGATGTCGATGAGGCGGACGAAGGTCTTGGGCGTGCGATTGGTGGAGACGCTTTGTCTTGGCGTGCTTTGCTTCGCGTATACATTTCTTAGATCTTTCAGCGATATTTTGACATTTATATGCTAGCACAAATCAGAGGCAAGTCTGATCGCTGTCGTCGTGGCATATTATTTCCGGTTGTTCTCAGATTGTTAACACCGAGTACTTGCACAGACACAACCTCGTAGCCAGGATTATACACCAGCAGCTTGCTCTTCAATACGGCCTTGTGGGCTTCGAAGTGCCGTACTATAAGTACACACCTGCGGCAGTTCTCGAAAATGGTCGTGCCACGCTCTATTGGGATCGATCTATCATCACGGACAGGACTATTGTAGCCAATAAGCCTGATATCGTGCTGATAGATCGATCCCAACGCCGGGCAATGCTCATCGACATCACCATCCCCCATGACGAGAACCTCGTGAAGGCCGAGAAGGACAAAGCCAGTAAGTACCTTGACTTAGCTCACGAGGTAACCGACATGTGGGATGTTGATTCGGCGATCATTGTACCGATAGTTGTTTCTGCGAACGGTCTCATAGCGAAGAGTCTCGATCAACACCTCAAGAGGCTCTCGCTAGGTGGTTGGGTCAAGGGTCAGATGCAGAAGGCGGTAATCCTGGACACGGCGCGCATAGTCCGGCGGTTCCTCTCCCTGCAGCCCTAACCACCGGCAGCTTGGGCCCGCTCCGTTGCCGGCGGCTCTCTAGGTTAGGTTTTTTATATTATGTTTACATGTTTTGTATTGCTTTTGTATGTTTTATTGTATTTTACTTTTATAGACATTTTGTAAAAAACCTAGCCTAAGAAATCGATGAAATAAAGAGTATAATAATAATAATAATAATTGTAATTGGCTACCAGAAATAATTGTACTAGAAAAAAAAACTGTTAAGAAATTTTGAGATCGCGGCGAAACGCGAAAATGTGAAAAGCTACAAGGATTTTATGATTTCGAGGTATACGACTAACAAACGATTGGAACTGAGATACGAGCTTTGTTTCAAGTAGGTATTTGTTACTTAGTGAGTTTTGCTTGTCAACTGACGATATATTTAATTGTCTGTCCAGATAATCATTTTTACAGCTGGTCAAACTGTCAACTGACGATATATTTAATTGTGTGTCCAGATAATCATTTTTACAGCTGGTCAAACTGTCAACTGACGATATATTTAATTGTGTATCCAGATAATCATTTTTACAGCTGGTCAAACTAACCAGGAGCCGCATGCCGCGGCAATGCGGCTCATTCAGCGTGAACCCAATGAATAAATGATTAAATGTTGCAGGTGCAAGATCTCGCGTTTGCACACATGATGAACCAGGTGGTGCTGGCCTGTATTGACGAACATGGCAACTTCTATGTCCATGAGATTGAGCTTACTGACAGTGGCCTCAGGTAATAATAAATAAAAAAACCCTTAATAACAGAACTTAACTTTTTATTTCTACTTGCTTTGTTATCATAATTTCTTTTTTTAATCCTTTATAGGGCACCGGTCTCAAAAATGATCATCCGCAGCATAGCAGAGATGGGCATTAATCGATTATTATTTTAATCAACTAATTAATCGTCACAAATTAATCGCGATTAATTTAATTAAGATAAGACTTACCGTCGCAGAATTCAATTAACGATTAATTAATCGTCATTTTAATCTTCTAAATTACTCGATTGACAATTCTTTAACTACAGTGCTAAAAAAAATGTATTATCGATTATCATTCAACAACCTTTGACACAAAAACTGACGAATGATTTCACATATTATTTACCAAACGATAACAGCGAATATGGAATGCTTGCTGAAAGTCCTAGGTATTGTTATACATGCCTTAAGGTTTAGCGGTCTGTCAGCGTAACCCGAAATTACTACTCACAAAAAGAATCCTGACATAAATCGAAAAAAAAAAACAATCTAATTAATCAATCGATTATAAATTTAATCTCTAGTATTTAATCGTGATTAAATTAATCGAACAAGCTACGACTAAGATTGATTAAACGTCAAACTTGATCGTTAATCGATTACTTTTAGGTTAGTCTTAATTGTTAGTTGTTAGTCGATTACATTTTGTTTTTTTTCTTGTACATAATTTTTCATACTACATAATGGTGTTGATGCTTGAATCCAGGATTTATTTGAGTCTTGCCCATTAAAGAGTTAAAGAATAAAATAACTGCTGTTGTTTATACGCGTATATTTGTTTCATAGATGCACACTAGCGTGTGAGATAAGGGAGGACGCCGGCGTCCCCGGTGGACCGCATCGGGTGGTGTGGTGCCCCTACATCCCGGACGACCACGAGGCGGAGCCGGACGACGTGGCGAGACTACTGCTGACGACACACGAGAACAAAGGTACAGTCAGTAACAACAGAGGTGGCCGCACCGCGTGGTGTGGTGCCCCTACATCCCGGACGACCACGAGGCGGAGCCGGACGACGTGGCGAGACTACTGCTGACGACACACGAGAACAAAGGTGACAATTTATGGGCCTGTAGCCAAATTTTGATTAGAACAATTTTCACTACGCAGTATGTTCAAGAAATTAAATTTGAATAGAGAGCTTGTGTAATTTAAAAAAAAAATGTAATTATTAATTTGTCTCGTTACCTTTTTAAGCTATTATCAATGTTGAATGTTTTTGACTATACAGGATTAGTATTGAAAATTAGTTACCATATTGCGCCATTTAAATATGGTTGGGTACGAGAGACCCCCAGTATAATTAAACATCTCCTTAAGGTGGGTTTATACCAACGAATTTCGACGACTTACGTTTTGTATAACGAACGAATTTCGTAGAGTGAGGATAGAATGAGCATTTGCTCGTTTGGTCTAAATCCACCTTAACTTCGATAAGTACGGTTTAGCCTTTCAGTCTTATTAATAGGCTGCGACCATAACATGGACGTCTATCGCCAACTCAAAAATGCCTCCAAAAATAATTTTTCAATTGTGCCAAGATGGGCAGAAGGACATAGCGCTTTTCTTAACACCGCGCATAATTCGGCGCAACATCTTTGTCAAACGTTTGTATAATAAAACTTTGATGGACCAATCACAATTATTTTTTAATGGCGGTTTAAGTTTTTATAGGTTGATATTGAAATTCATTACCGTGATGCATTGAAGAGGGGATGACACTTGCAAACTAAAATTCAGGGCCGTTTTTCAAAGGTAATTTAGTATGGCGTGCGGCTTCCATGTTTTATTTGTTCGTAGTTAATAGGTCTATAAGACAGAAAGGGGCAAGCAATATCAAGCGGCTCCCTAATTTAGGAGACGTCTATGCATAGGGTTAATAAATATTCTTGTTCCAGCTCGCATGTGGAACATCAGCGTGGTAGTCCGCTCGCTCGCGTCGACAGAGGGCGTGGGCGTGGGCTCGTCCCTAACGCCCACCAGTGGGCGAGTCGCGGCCGGAGAGCACGCGCAACCCATAGTGGACGCGGCTTTCAGCCCAGACGGGACCGCTCTGGCTACCGCCGCGGCTGACGGTCTCGTCATGTTCTACCAGGTCAGTCATGGGTACTTACAATCAGGGCCGGATTTAGGGTGGGGCAACCGGTGCTACAGCCCCGGGGCTTCCACAAAAAAGGGGTCCCCGTAATAGAAATTACGACAAAAAAAAATCAAATTCCAACTAGAAAACACTAGTAAAATTATTATTTTTTTGTATTGAAAGTGATCTACTCCGAAAAACTAGATTAAAGCGAAATCATCAACGATTTTTCGGCGAAAAAATATCGGAAGATTCCGCTCGTTAACGCTAAAATTTAATTTCAGATAATTCTCGTTTCCGATTATATTTATATGTTTGTCAAATAATGTATACTTGTTTCTGCTAAAAAATATTTATTGAAAAACTTGACTGAAAAAAATTGTCTACTTTATTTGAAAAATAATTGGGGGCCAGGGGCCTCCACTCCTTTGTTGCCCCAAAGCCTCTCAACCTCTAAATCCGGCGCTGCATACAATACCGGTACAGTCTTGTCAAGTGGAGAACCAACTCTCAACCAGGCTTAGTGTGTCCAAGATTGGTCCACCGTGTAACTCAGGACACGCGCATACGTTTGCATTTGTTTAACATGGGCGCCTCGCCGCACGCGAGCAGCGTCTACTCGGGCCTTAGGGCCAATTCAGACCGGAATGGCAGCGGCCGGCAGCGACCAATTTTAGACTCTATCTACATGTTAAAAAATATCAGTGTCGCTTGAAATATTCGAAAAGGTCGCGCCACCAACACTCACAGCCGCCGCTCGCCCATGCAATCGGCCACAGGAGGCGGCGAACGGCTGCAGACGGTGACGGGAGGCTGCCAGCGGCCGTGAGCTACGAAACGAGTCAGTCGCTGCCGGCCGCTGAATCGGCCCTTAGACTAAGAAGGGTGTTCTAGAGACAATAGCGCGATCAAATGTATACATACAATTTTTCAGTTGAAAGTAAAAAAAAAAGGTAAACAAATACAGTACTAGTATAGACTTTCCATAATATTTGACATGTTTGACACATCCTGAAACACATTCGCATAATTATATATTTTTATGTTAATACTAATAAATACCAATAATTTGAATAAAAGATATATGTGAACTTCAGGTTAAAACCGAGATTGTGTTCTGAAAGTGTGTGATTATGAAATAATTCAAGTTTGCAGATTTGTTTACCTTTTTTCTACACTTAACTGAAAAATGGTATATGTTTTTTTTTATAAAGGTGTACACACACAACGAGAGCACGCCCCGCTGCCTGCACAAGTGGCAGCCGCACGACGGCGCCCCGCTCTCCTGCCTCGCCTTCCTCGACAACCACAACAACACCGACACCGAGTGAGTCGTCACTACACTTTATAAAGGTGTACACACACAACGAGAGCCCCGCTGCCTGCACAAGTGGCAGCCGCACGACGGCGCCCCGCTCTCCTGCCTCGCCTTCCTCGACAACCACAACAACACCGACACCGAGTGAGTCTCGTCACTACACTTTATAAAGGTGTACACACACAACGAGAGCCCCGCTGCCTGCACAAGTGGCAGCCGCACGACGGCGCCCCGCTCTCCTGCCTCGCCTTCCTCGACAACCACAACAACACCGACACCGAGTGAGTCGTCACTAGACTTTATAAAGGTGTACACACACAACGAGAGCCCCGCTGCCTGCACAAGTGGCAGCCGCACGACGGCGCCCCGCTCTCCTGCCTCGCCTTCCTCGACAACCACAACAACACCGACACCGAGTGAGTCGAGTCATTACACTTCCGACACCAGGATGCTTAGCCAAGTTGCCAATCGCTAGCGCTTAAACGTCAATCGTAAGCGAAAGGCAGCTAACTGTCTTTGTCGCACTAATAGAACACAACTTAAGATTCCTGGTATTTCATTTTTGTATGTTCCATCCAGGACCGGTCATTGTGGCAATCTTTGGGGGAGGCCTATGTTCAGCAGTGGACGTCTTTCGGCTGATATGATGATGATGATGATGATGTTCCATCTCTATGTATTATAAGTAGGTATATGTATCTCTCTTTCATCACGGGCCTACAAATCCCGGTCTTTTGATAGGCTTGCGCGGGGATACAGATCCAACACGTAGAGGCCCTTTGGAGAAATTTGCTGTGTTGTACACCTGCTGCAACCCATTCACGGGCACAAATACATATCCGTAAATCGGTCCCAGCAGGCGTATAGAGACTATTGAGAAGGAATGGAAAAGACTAATGGGCTATGGTGATGGAGGATGGATGGATCAGAAATGGAGCTATAGAAAAGAGGTCCGGACACCTGCCATAACATTGATTTCTCTTTGCTATCGAGGCAGGCGGTGACTCGCCTCCGACTAGATGGGCCCCCGTAAATGCCGTCACAAGAGACAGCCAGGGGCAACACCGGTGTAGGCGGCTCAGGAGTGTAGAGAGGTGTACACCGCTTTCTGCGCAGTGGCTTGACAGCCGCTGCACCAACTCGCGACTTACGCAAATTTACACTTCCACCCCTGGAGCATATAGCTCTGACGACTCCTCTCTGGACGGCCAGTTAAGGCAAGCCAGAGCTGAGAGTCCTACGGGTCCCCTTGGGGTTCCACTCCGACCGACGAAGACACGCCGGAGGCGGGGACCCTGACCGACTCTCGGGAGCACTCGGGTCCGTGGGGTCATTACTCCCCAACAGCTCGCCACAAGCTGCCCTGCGGGTTATTACGAAGTATGTATGTATGTTTATTATATTATTATTATGTACGTATTAAGTATACTGTAATCTAAATGTTTGATGTTTTACTCACACATAAGTAATATAAGCTTTTGTTGCATCGTCCACAGCCTATCTGCTTTGCCCGAAGGTTGAGAATGCTTTTTAGCATTAAGTTCACCTTTTGTACAATAATCTTGTTTTTCTTGTGCAATAAAGGTTAAATAAATAAATAATATGCAAGAGTGACAGAGAGGGTAAACTACGATACGCTACCAAGCGCTAGCGATTGGCAACTTGGCTAAGCATCCAGAGGCCCTACCGCGAACCACGAACGAAGTGTTGCCTCTCTCTCGTGCTCGTGAATTTGTACGTAAGTGTAACAGGGAAGCAATACTTCGTTCGCGGTAGAGCGTCAGTCAGGGCCTCCGTTAGAACAACATGGCCTAAACGGACATCCCTATGTGTACAGTGCAGAAACTATAATGTGACTAATCGATATACTATTGTTAAACGTACTCAGGTACAGTCACGTCTAATAATATGTATACATTTCAGAACGTATGTCAAAGGCATAAGGATCAAAATTGTATACATATTATTAGAGCCGACCGTATAAATTAATCTTTTCACAGCTAATCACGAGCCTAACTCGTTATTATCGTAGTTATGATCTTTAACATAATTGTCAACTTTCCATAGAGTTCGATTGAAGGATCCATCCTTAATTTCCCTCTCTTTTATCTATTTTTTCTTACAAGTGTGTGTGACATTGTATTCTAACTGCCATTACCACATGGTCAATAACCAATGACATAGTTTGAAATCAATGCCTTAGGTCATTCAATGGCTCATAAAAGCTATAAATTTTCTTTCAATAGTCTATCCGAATTTTATTTATAAATAATAAATATCTTGGACATCTTATACAAATCGATCTAGTCCCACGATAAGCTCAATTAAGGCTTGTGATGTGGGAACCAGGCGACGATATATATAATAGATAGATACACACAGATACTTAAATACGGCAGCCATGTGCAAGGAACAAATATTTGTGTCAAATAAATACTGTTACGCCGGTGGTATGATGAAAACTACAAATATGATTTTAGACACGCTAGAAGCGTTTTCAGCAGGCTGAAATGCGTTTTCAGGCCGTTTCAGAAGGTCCTCTTTCACATACTACAAAATCAAATATTCACCCCAGATACCGTCGTTTTCAGGCGCCTGAAACATGTTTTCAGGCCGTTTCAGGATACCCTCTATCGGATGGCGCATTAACCTGAAAACCCGTTTTCAGGCGTTTTCAGGACCCCTTTCGGGCCTCTCAAGTACAAATCGGTATATAGCTAAATTTTCCATAGGAGTGAAAGAGAAAGCACTATTAGATAGAGACAGCACGAGAGAATGTTCTGGAAGGATGTGAACGAGACAGCTATAGAGAGAACATTCTGGACGGGTGTGAAAGAGAAACCTGTAGAAAGAGACAGCGATACTCTAGAATGTTCGCGCACAGACCCACCGACCCGACCTAACTCGGGAACTTTCTGGAGTCGAATCATCTAGCACTTTGTAGATTTGAGTGGCTTGTATATAAACCCAGCATGTCCCGGCCAAGGAGTAGTTTCTATCGAGACAGCGAAGAGATAACTCAGAGCGAAGACTGCGAGTTTGAGAGTGTAAAAGTGGACCAGTGTGAAGTGTTAAGCGTGTGATTAGTGTTTTAGTTTACTGTTTGTTCCTTTAATTAGTAATTAAAGTGTCAGTTTTAATTAGTGGCTTATTTATACATTTTCTATAGAAAACCCACCCCACGAACGTAACAATACGCAAATAATGCCCTCG